>OW052221.1:241115698-241276856 GCA_932526605.1 Nephrotoma flavescens
ACTAAATGTTTCTTCGTAGTCGATTCGTTGCTTTTGTGCATAGCCCTTCGCTACTAATCGGGCTTTGAAACGAGTACTTTCATCACTCGCGATCTTCTGACGTATAACCCAGCGATTTTTCAAAACTTGTGCTGCCTTTGGTCGTTCAAACTAATATCCAAGTTTCATTTTGTTTCCATCTCTTTGTGAATCACCTGCTATCTTTCAAAATCCATCACCCTCCATCTATGCTGGTTTTCTTCGTTGCCATTGTTTGGCTCTTCTATTATTTCAGATGACAATTTCCACCGTTTTTGGTCCAGAACCTTTTCTCGCAAGACATCAAATACCAAAGTATCCCTGCGCAAATTGCAGACGACTTCGGGCTTGAATTTCACGTCATGGCTCATGACTACTTTGTCATTGACATATCCAACAAGATGTCCGAATGCTGCTTCGTCATCAAGCTTCGACCAGAAACTCTTATTTATACGAACGTAGAATCCAGTGCCAAAAAATTTCAGATGAAGTCTTGTTACTGGCCAATTATACCACCAATTCATAAGGGGCTGTATTCTGAACTGACGATTTCCCAGTGCGATTTAATAAATAAACTGCGGTGTTACAGCTTCTGCCCACAGTCCTTTCGGTAGTTTGCTTGGATTCGACATAGTCCGTGCTGCTTCAACGATAGTTCGATAAGGCGATGGAATCCATTGTTCTATTCTGAAAAAATTCTACGAAATTTGCTAAAGTCATTCTTAAAAGCAACGTGGTAGCGTGCTCGTCCAAGCGACTCTGTGGTCATTGGTTCATTGACATCTACGTGGATCCGCAGTAACATCCACAGCATTCTCCGCAGTAACTGTCGGATTCATCCGTTGCTTGACTGGTAGCTTATGCATTTTTCCTAGAGCACATCTATCACAGAATTCCTCATTGCAACTTTCTACTTTAATGCTCATTTATTTCAAAACATTCTTTATATGCTGTTTATTTTGATAACCAAATCTCTCGTGATACACTTGCAATGTTTCATATGATTTCACTAAAGTCACTTGTACGTTTCTTTCTGGGGCGGTATGTTGTGTTTATCGTCGTTTGTTGGTAAGGATTTGTTATAATAATAATCAAATATGGTTTAATAGTAGTTGTAAAAAATTAAAATTGCTTCCTAACTATACTAACATTAAATGCAATAGTAAATCTTTGGAGGGAAGAAGAGCTGGAGGGATAACGAGCTGCGTAAAGGGTATGCTACCAGGAACAACTTATATCTCCATCTTAAAGTTGTTCACACTGAGTTAGCAATTCGTTTGCACTCTGTTGAGTTCGATTGGCTGGACAGAAAAGTTCGTGCAGAGGTAGCTGAAATTTCACATATTCAATATGTGAAACAAAAAGCTAAACTGGATGTGTTGCGAGATAAGGCTTATCCATTTAACCGTAGAGGTAATAGTGGTTCGTCTGATTTCCAATTTCATCCACGTTTTAAGAACTTGTCCTCAGTCGTTTTCCGTGATACAGAGGTGCAAATGCTTAGCAACGGAGTGAATTTTGCCCCTACGCCAAACAAAATCGACCTTCGATCATTCGAAAATCTGGCTATAGATGCCGAAACAGACTTATCTGGCCAGATAACCCAAATAAAATCAGTGTGTGCGTTACAAATAAAGAAAGGTATTGATAACTCTTCTTCTCCGATAAACTCTTCTTCTTCTGCTGCTTCTAATACTAACCTCAAAGTGATTGGTGCGATAAAAAAAAACTACGTGACCATGACCTTATAGCGTGTAAAGCGGATAAAGGCAATACAATTACCGTGCTCACAAAAGTCGATTACTGCAATAAAATTTCTGATTTTATTACAGAAAGCAAAGCAATAGAGCTTGGCAGAGATCCAACTAAGTCTTTTAAAACTTCGGTTAGTAAGTGTATCAACCAATGCCAGAAGTAATTTGATGGAACTGGTTGGAAGTACTCTGTCATGAATCCATCTGCCCCGATCCTTTATGGTTTACCAAAAATCCATAAGGAAGGCATTCCGATTAGACCAATAGTAGCGTATTGCAATGCTCCTGCCTACAAGCTATGTAAGGGTTTCATAAATTTTTTCAATTGTCATACTAATTTCTTTTCGGCTTACTCGGTTAAGAACTCGGTAGAATTGATTAACAAAATTCAAGACATCGACATTCCGTTACATTCAAAACTAGTTTCATTTGACGTTGCCAGTCTTTTCACTTCTATTCCAATTAATACTTTGTCTCAAATAGTTTGTAATTACTTAGATAGGGATGTTGTAGATGAGAGCTTACGTCGTGAACTGAAGTTAGTTTTTGAGACTTGTATTAAACAAAATTATTTCTGTTTTGATAATAAATATTTCAAATTCGCTGATGGTCTACCCATGGGCTCCCCTCTGTCACCTTTGTTGGCTGAAATTTTCATGAATTTCTTCGAACAAATGATCATATCAAATAACAGTCCCTATTTTCGTCATATAATCTTTTGGTATAGATATGTTGATGACATATTATGTCTATGGAATGGAACTGATAGACTGTTAGACTCTTTCCTTACTTGGTTAAATTCTCAATATCCCACCATTGATTTTACGTTAGAAAAAGAAGAAAATAAATGTATTAATTTTCTAGATATAACAATAACCAGGATTAATTCTACTTTAGACTTCAAAATTTATCGGAAACCCTAACGGGTATTTATCCACCGGACAGTCCAACGGATTAGCAACATCGTGTCCAATTATACCAATATTAGTTTTGCTTTTTATAATAATAACACAATAAAGAAAATGATTTTTAACAATAAACCTAGAGTTGATCGCCTTTCCAAATCTGGCGTTTATAGGATTAATTGCAATGATTGTAGTTTCTCCTATATTGGTCAGACTGGGCGCAATTTTGGAGTTAGAGCTAAAGAACATTTATCTGGTTGCAATCAATCAACTTTCCATAACCATTTAACTTCAGAAAATCATACAGCTAGCTTGAACAATTTAGACATATTACATATACAACCCAAAGGCAGACGTTTAGATACCTTAGAATCTTACGAAATTCGAAAATCAATATTTCTTAACCAAAATATCCTTAACGAACAGAGAGAAATCCGGTTCTCACCAATTACAGACCTCGCCCTTTTCTATTCTCACGTACGCAATAATATACCTTGAATTTTGTTACTCAACCTATGACTCATCGCCTACCTGCGCGATCCGTAGATTAATTTTTTTTTTTTTTCCCTCCTTTTATTTTTATTTATATTTTTGCTTTTTTCTACTATATAACAAAAAAATTTTACTAATACAATTCAGTAGATACTCCTGATGATGACCTAACAAGTCGAAATCGATCGAGTGATTTTTTAAACTTTTTGAAAAATATTCTGCGAAACAAAAACAAGTGATTAATAAAAATGTGTTTATTAAGTGTATGTTGTACCATCACTTCGAATCGAATTCGAAAAAAGTCGAATGGAAAAAGTGAAAGTTGTATCTTTTTTGCTTTTCGAAAATGTTACAACATACCGCCATTCGACTTTTTTCGAATTTCGATTCGAAGTGATGGTACAACATACCGCCCCTGGTTTTACAACACGCATGTCGAGCATATATAATTCTGTCATCGATTGTCGTACTGCAACCATTTAATGCTGCGCTGCTTTGGCAGAAAACAAATGCGCACTCGCCTCAGAAACATATAAAACCTTTTCCAATTTAGCATTATACCAATTGTTGTTTCGTCGAACTTGAATTTTTAATGTCCTGGACCAATGCCCTGCATCCATATCCACATCTTGCTTTCCAAGTGAAATTACTTCAGGTGCGACAAACTCACATAAAATATTGCTTGTTGGGAGTGATATGCTTCGTAGCGCCACTGTCACAATACCACTTACTTGCATCGATGTTTTTTTTAATTGATGCACCCATGACTATGGCTCAATTGCTTACATTTATTGCAAGGAAATTTTTGCTTTGCCCGTTGCGTTGTTGTTTTTGTTTTATTCGTGTTTCTTTTCGTTTTATATTCACCGAAACCAACTGATTCTGTTTTTCCTTGATCACGTAGTTAAATCGTACATAGTTGCTCTATGAGTAGATAAAATTTTTATTTTCTGATGAAATCGTGTCCCAAAGATCCTTAAAATTATCATAATCCTGTCCCATTGTCAATAAAATCCGGCCAAGCAATATTCGTTCAGACAGGATATTTCCGTTATGTTTTGTTAAATCGTCATTTAAATTTACGAATAACTTTTGCAACTTAGCGACATGTGCGATTATATCTTCTTTCTCGTCTCGTTTTACTCCAAAAAAGGCTTCAATAAACATATGCAGACGTTACGTACTACTTTGCTCAGTCATCATACCCTTCTAATTTATCGACATTAATTTTACATTCACCGCTGGTAGCCATTTTCTTCTAGTTTTAATTTTTATTTTGACAAATCAATTTTTATATTTTTTTTTAACTTTAGACACACGCTTGTATTATACTTCTATTAATTACTCATTTTTTTATGTTACCGCATGTTTTGGGCCCATAACCTGTTCTTAATTTATTATTTCAGAATATATATCAGTGCTGACATGTTCTACCATCACATTTTCGATACTTTATCGTAGATTATGTCTCGCTTCTTTAGAATAAAATGTGACACTATTTAACATTTTATATCATTTACCAGGTTGCTAGATTGAAAAATTGTGATATTCTACTCCATTTATATCACGAAATAATTTGTTTTCGATACTTGAACGAAATTAGAGAAAGACAATTTGTTAGCATTTATACTAGTAGGTTGTGATAGCAATAGAAAAGAAATAATTCATAAATGAAACAGTTGTCCATTTTAGTTTAGGAAAATGAGAAATAAACTTCGATAAAGTATCGAAAATGTGATGGTAGAACATGTCACCACAGAACAGAATTACGGAAAACACATGTATTTCATACAGAAGCAAAGTAGAAGTGGTAGTTTTATTCAATAATATACAAGAAGAAGTTACATGATATATGACCCTATATACACAAATACAAATACATTTAGTTTACTATTAATTTACTAGATGTCACATATTTCAACATTTTTTTCTCTGTCTTTTTTCCTTTTTTCCAACTTCAAAGTTGTATATAAAATAAAAAAATAAATAAAAAATATTAAAAATTTAATTTTGCTTATTTTATCTTACCCGCAGGGATCATCGAGAACATCCGGCTATCCATTAATTTTAACATCCATACTGGAATCGGGCGATGATATGACTGCACGAAAATTGGCCAAAGTTGACCAATCACTATTTCACAATATCACCAGTTATGCGGCCTACATAAACGTTGATCAACAATTCAATTCAAATTTATGGTTCTGGTATTTTCCAAGTGCCGGCACCGAATATTTATACGACGAGACATATTGGGGTGACGAAGGTTATACCGATGAGGATGGTTTAAAGAAAAAATCGGCGCATTACAATTGGAATAATGAAAACCGTCCATTAGTATTATGGTTGCAAGGCGGGCCCGGTGCTTCATCACTATTTGGACTATTCACTGAAATAGGACCATTCTCTATCGATCCTAATAATGATTTAGAAATCGTATTGAGAAATAATTCTTGGCATACCAAATATAATATGTTGTTTGTTGATAATCCAGTTGGAAGTGGATTCAGTTTTACTGATCCGGAAGGATATACACGGAATAGTGATGAAATTGGTCAGCACTTGCTGATATTTTTAAAGCAATTTTTTATTCTATTCCCTTGGCTGCAAAGTGTTCCATTTTATGTGGCCGGGGAATCGTACGCTGGCAAATATATTCCGTCGATTGGATATGAAATCTATAAGTATAATGAGAAAACAGATAACAACATTAATTTAAGAGGATTAGCTTTAGGTAACGCTCTTTCGGACCCGATTAATATGTTAAATTATGCTGATTTTTCATTTCAATTGGGATTAATCGATGATAATGGCCACCGCGAAATGAAAATATTGGAATATTTAACGCGGCAGAATTTAGACAAAAAGGAAGGATGGATTGTGAGTTAAAATACTTTAAATAAATTCAAGCATAAAATTTACCTTGTTAAAGTTAGCCGAAAGTTGCCAGCCGAAAGATAATGCAGATAGTGTCTTGACTATTTTTAAACTCTATACTCTCGCTCCTATCGATTTTTAAATTCCTATAAACTGAAATAATTTCTCCTTCACCCGAATGATGTAACCCGATCCTAAATTCGAGTTCATGACCGATTTTTGCTGTATTCAAGACACTATCTGCATTATCTTTCGGCTGGAAACTTTCGGCTAACTTTAACAGTATATAAAATTTTAGTAATTTTTTTCGAATATTTCCAGTATTGGGCGAGTATGTTAGAAACATTCCGTCGATTGAGCCGATACGAGAATAATTATAATATTTTGGAATCAAAGCGGCTTAATCTTGAGACTTATGTGAATTTTGTTCATCAAGCAAGAATTCGTAAAGCACTACATGTTGGGTCGCAAGAATTTAAAAGCCCCGCCAAAGTATATTTTAATCATCTTGAGGATTTCATGAAATCGGTCATGCACAAAACGGAATATTTATTAGAGCATGGATGCGAAATAATGTACTATAGCGGTAATTTGGATTTTATTGTTGCATATCCGCTTTCGGAGAATGCATTTTTGCACATGAAATGGTCTAAAGCTGGTGAGTATTTAAAAGCGAAAAGGAAACCGTTTTATGTAAACGACAGGCTAGCTGGTTACATTAGGAGATATGAGAATTTTGCTGATGTGGTAGTTTTAAATGCGGGACATATGGTGCCAACCGATCAACCTGAAGCGGCGCTGGAAATGTTTGACACTTTTGTTAATGAAACGATGTCGATGTAAATTGTGTAATAAAATTTTGATTTTTTTATTCGTATTGTTTTAAATTATTTAAATCCCATTGTTAGAATTTAATGTAACTGCAAGCCCAGTCATTTCACATTAAAATGACTTCAGAAATGTAAAGAGTGCCAACGATGGCGGTGTTTTTGATATTCCCTGTATTTGCATAATGATGATTATGGTAATTTTGAGAGTCCTTACCGCAAATCGTTTTAAAAAAAAAATAACTTTCTTCGCTTCAAACAACATATATTTACTCTCCTTTTTCATAAATTCTTTGATTTTTCATAAAACTTTCTGCTGAGCATTATTAATTTGCATCAAAATTTCAAAAAATTTCTGTTGCTTCCAAAAAATATCAGCACAGGAAAATATTCATTTTTGTGATTGTGATGCCTCTAGCGGTGAATAGCAAAAACACATTTTTCTACTGGAAATTGTCTGCTGTTTGTTTGCGCAATTTCATTCTCTTTGTTTGCGCGGTCAAGTACCGTCATGATTTCGGTCAGTAGGTTAAGGCCAACCTGAAAAAGTTGCATTCAATTGAATGTAAAATTTATTTCACTTTATTGACTTTTTTAATAAAGATGGGGGCCACTCTTTATTGATAACCAAAAACATTCGACTACCTAGGAATAATTTTAAATAATTAAACTTATTTTAGTCCAAGCTTCTTGTCTGGCCACTATTAAAGCGCTCACGCATTTTCAATTAAGTATATTGAGGTCAGGGGAGTATGGTGGCGATGTTAAAATATCAGCATTTTGTTGAGATATCCAGTTTGTGACAATCCTAGCGTCATGAACGGTACCTTATCTTGCTGTAACTGCAAAATCCATTTAAAAGGCGCGATGATGTTTGAGGAACAATTTCTTGGAGCAAGTTTTTATATCCCTCACCATTAAGTCACTTTTTGAGTTGCAGATCAATTGTGTATGTTACGGCCCCTTAGACCATAACACCACTTGTTCTGTTATGATGACACGACAAGCATCCTTACTCATATATCATGGTAGAAAAAGTTGTAAGAATCGGAGACATCTATGTTAAATTTCTTGACGCGTCTCGTATTGCATATTTATTATATTGTAGATCACTCAATTGGCACTAGGACTTTTGAGTCCGGTCTCATTCTTCGCTTTTTTCCCCTTTACCTTTACCAATAAAATCGATAAAAATGACAACTGGTTTTATACTTAAAGGGGGAAAAAAGAATCAGACAGAATTCAAAGTCCTAGTGTAGATTGGGCGGATAGGTAGAATTAAAAGATAAATTTTGAATTCTAACAAGTGAATTTAAAAGGTGTATAAAACTTAGAAATGTGGTTTAAAATTTAATTTTAGGAGTTTGCGATTTGCGCGTAAGTAATTTGCGCGTAAATACGAAAAAATGTTTTGTGGATTTAATAGGGATTATAGTGTAGAACATATAATCAAGATAAGTATAAATTTGGCTGGTAAACGAAAGACAAAATCTTTAATTAAAATTTGATTTAAACGTACTTTTTATAACGTTTCAGAATTAAACATAAACAAATCAATAATTCATACGCAAACATGCAAATGGTTACTGGCTGTGTGCCAAACTAATAGCCTGGACAGACTGCGGATTAGTTAAACTGGTTTAGCAAAATTCGGTCAAGTACTCTAGGAAATAAAATTCAATTCACATCGACATAATACGAAAAATTCAAAAATCTACTAGCAAATTCAAGTTTTTCCATAGGGTGCTTGATTGAATTTTGCTAAACCAGTTTAACTAATCCACAGTCTGTCCAGGCTATTAAGGTAAATCGTTTGCTACGGTAAGAGCCGGTTTTAGGACCAATTGTTCGATCAGTTTGCCTTAGAGTTTTTGAAAAATAATTGAATTTACCGAAAAATTTGCTTAAAATTAACTTTTACTTTAAGTTTGGCACACGGCCCAAGTAGTAACTTCACTTAGTTAAATTATCTTATTTCCTCATGCACTACAGTATTTTCAAAAACAGGTAAAACAATTACATATTGATATATTTAATAATAAAACAACCATTTAGTTAATTTTCATGCAGTTTTTTAATTTTAGAGAATCGCTGGCTTCAATAAAATATGTTTTACTTGTTGCTTTTGATTAGCGATAAGACACAAGGAATCTGGTGGATAATCAAATTAAAACTCATTAACATAAATTTGTACAAATATGCAAACTCTATTCTTGAAGAACTACCACGCGGTCGTTCAATTAGATGTTGACGACTTCAGATGTTTGTGTGATTGGACGGAGTAGCAATGAACTCTGAATTAAAGAGTGACAATAATGAACACTATGCATAACACCTCGAAGTTATGGGCTCGTTCTAGATCAATCACTCATGACAACAGTAACAGAAACAAATGATGTGTGCGTAGCCAAACCATGTAGTCTACTAGTTTATTTATAGACAGTTTACTGAAGTAGTTTTCCTCTTGCGATATAAGGCACATTCGATTGAACTGATTTAACTGAATAATCTGAATTAACTGAGGTAAACTGATGTGATATTCAGTTAATTCAGATTATTCAGTTAAATCAGTTCAATTGAATGTGCCTATAGACTCGACTATAAGACAATAATTGAGTGGATAATAAATACAAAAATTACTGGTGAGTATAGTAGTTTCTTCTTAATCTTCTTATTAAGGATTCATAAAAGCACTTTTAAATTTTATGTAGATTGTAAAATACTTATCTTTCGAAAGATTTCATCTGTGACAACGTAATTCAAGAGTTTGTATGTGCAGTACCAAGACCTATAAATCTATTTCAAAATATTACACAGCCATTTCAGCTGCCGTGAAGAAACGTACGTAGGCACTAAGAAAGCTAGTTTTT
The DNA here is from genome assembly GCA_932526605.1 of Nephrotoma flavescens. NCBI lineage: Eukaryota > Metazoa > Arthropoda > Insecta > Diptera > Tipulidae > Nephrotoma > Nephrotoma flavescens. The sequence continues at coordinate 241,125,442 of OW052221.1, forward strand.
TTAAACATATTAGGTTGTGAATTAAGTTCGAACTGCCATTGCCGATGAGTTATAAAGCAAAACAGTTTTGAAAAACGAAATAACTGCGGTCTTACTTTGAGAAATTTACAACAACAATCCCATATATGTAATTCCAAATTGGAATTGTTTTAAACCAAATTTTTTGCTGGTATAGAATAATTCTATTCTACAGGTTTTAAATTAGTTACGATTTCGAATAATATTCAATATTATTCGGTCATATTACTATTTAATTAGATATATTTAGTTGTGTTTTCACGTTTTGTTTAACTTCAAAATGTAATTGTTCCCAACTAATAAAAATAAGTAAATTCAATTTTTGGTTGTTATTTTGAGCACATTTGTGATTCCAGCATGGATTTAACAGGTACCAAAGTAAGACCAAGACGCAACAACACCCCTATGGCTAAAGTGGAAACCAATCAGGAATAAAAACTTAACTTGATAAAAAAATAAGAATGTGATAAATGGTATGTCAGTGTACCCAGCCAAACTTAATTTATACTTAAGAAACCCAACGAAACCGTTAAATTTTAGCTAGTTTAGCAAGTTCATAAGAATTCTTGATTTCACAAGTGGAATTTAAAATTTAGGTCGAACAAGCCAGATTATAATAGATTTATAATGAAAATAATTTTGATATAGAAATTTTTGCAGCGCAAAAATATAAATCATTTTATCATTGGCGTATTTTCTTAAAAAAAGCTACAGCAAAATAGATTTATTTCACAACTAAATACACCACGAGTACTTTTTTTTGAACAGCGAACTGCATGTGTTGAATTTTAGAACACCCTGCTATTCAGCAATTCCGCGTATTTTGACAATCGGCATTTTTTTTTGCTGATTTATAAGTATTAGCTGTCAAGACCATTGCAAGAAATAGAAATTTTAAACTAAAATGCCTTTCATGAAAGGACGAGCTCCTATAAGGAGAACATTAAAGTATTTAGAATCTGGGCGTTTAGTGTTAAAAGATAAAATTAAAATATTTAGTGTAAATTACAACACTCATGGCGAACACCATGATGGTGCTAGGTTAGGATTTTATTTTTAGGATTAACATTAACATCTATTTTAAATTTAATCTGTCTTACAGAGATTTTGTTTTCTGGAATGTACCACAAATCCAGTATAAAAACCCAGCTGTACAAGTTGTGACTTTCAAAAACATGACACCATCGCCATTTATAAAATGTTACTATGAAAATGGCAAAAACATTCTGATTGATGTCGACAGCCACAACCGAAACGATATATTGAATCATTTGCTGCAAGTAGTTGGTAAATCGGATGAGCAATTGGCGGCCGAAGCTACAATGGCTGAAAAGAAAGATAATCCAGCAAACTTTGGTGTTGGATGTGAAAAGCCTTGCATTTGTGGTATTCCAGGTCAAGTTCCATGCCCCGGTGTTGTTCCATTGCCGTATCCTATGAGGGGAAAGTACAAATACCAGAAAGCTGATTCGTAAATAAATACCTACAATGTAACATTAGTTTTAGAATTATAGTTGATCAATTTTTTAGTTTATTTATCGCAAAAAAATAATACAAAATATGAAACGAAAAGAGAAAATTAAAAGAAAATCTATTTCTTCTTCTCATCGGTTTTCCCTTTATCTGTTTTATCGGAACCTTCCTTTTTGCTGGCATCCTTATCATCTTTCTTTGCATCCTTATCTTTTTCCTTTTTATCTTTTGCTTCGGCATCCTTTTTACCTTCTTCAGCGTCGCGGTTTGTCAGTTTATTGTTGATGAGGTTGTGCAAAGCAATTATAGAACGGACTAATGATGCCAAATAAACAACTAACATTTGGTCGTTAGTCTTTATGTAGAGACTGTCCATAAATTGGTCATGCGCTACATCAGGTAAGAGATTCAAAATATCTTGAAGCTGGTACACTATCTGATGGTTAATTGGTAGCTTGCCAGATCCAACTTTAAGCAAATAGTTTTTAATGTCACGGATTTGTGAATTCAGCCCCTTAAGGCCAAGTAGCTGGTTGGTTACTTTTTGGGATAAGCTACCGACTGTAGTATCTTTTATATCGCGTAATAAATGCTCTACGCCGACTTCTTCTGCTTCTTCGGCGCCAATTTCGCTAGCAACATGTTCAAATGTCTTAGACGTAGGTGTACCATCATCATGAACTTCTTCAACGGCAATATACGCTTCAGTTGGCAGTCCTAAGTCTTTTGGTTTAGCATCGATTATAACTAGCACTGAATTTGGACAATACCGCCGAACCAACTCATTTATTTCAATATCGTTTTGATGTAATTTTGGTCCAGTGTGATACCAACCAACAACACGCTCTTTGGCATTCACCTTTTTGAACATTCCGTACATGTTTTCAAGATAGTCATGGTCCAAGAACCAAACACTTCTATCTTTATCATCTTCGTCAAATGGAACTATAATTTTCAGAAATTATGTATATAGTTATTGATACTTATTGAATTTTATTAGTTACCAGCAAAACTGTTTGATACATCCAAAACGCCTTTGGCTCTCCAACAACCAAGCAGTACACCAACAACACGCTTCTGATTACCAATTTTGCCCATACGATTGAAATGATCAACCACACTTAGTAGTACCAATGGATGAACTATTACTTTATTTACGTTTACCTCCCCGCTAGGCATTTTTCTTTATTTTAGTTGAAATTTTGTAAATAATTAACAAATTTTTTATTTAACAAAATATCTTTGAAACGCCGATGATTTGTTAAAATTTCGATATTTTCTTTGCTTTTCTTTTTGTTAAAATGACAGGACAAAAATTGTTATTTGGTTGCGTTGTGTTGGCAGAAGTGAATAGTAGCTCAAATTTGTATAACATGAACCCAAATAGCCAAATAGTGTAGTTTCCAAGTTAAGATTTTTTGGGTTTGTAGAACTTTTTATGTAACTGTAATGCCCGGTTTACATGAGAAAATTGTTTTCTTCTACAAATTTTTGCAGGTAAATAAGAAAGAATCCTATATAAAAATATTCAATATGCCAGAAAGAAATAAACATGTGTAGTAATGGCGTAATTTTTTTATAGGATCATTATTAATTTACTTTTAATGAATTAAAATGCGAAATTTACATTTTTATCTATGTCGTCTGTTTTTATTATGAATCCTCAACATTTATAAATACGAAATAATTTTTTTTCTTGTTAATTTTAAAAATGTTGCCATAAAAATACTCGGATCGAATATATTTTATAGCAACATTTTCATTTTTATGGTGATTTGTGCTCAAAAATTCTTCTGCAAAATTTTGTTGGGATATATTGCTTTTCTTGTCTCTCATATGCAAAAATTCAATGTTATATCTTATTCATTTTGCAGAAGAAAAATGTTGGTCGTATGTAAACCGGGCTTAATTACAAGCGATAGATTTTGTTTCGATTTTAATATAATAATTCCTTTGGAACTCTAATTAGTAATAGCCAAAAAAATTAACTGGAAAAATTCATAAATAAATTATACAAAATTAATTAATATTTATTAACAACACAAACAAGATTGCATAATTAAATAAAAATTATGCTAACAATTATTATGTATGCAAAATTTGAGTAACATTAAGATATTAGTTTGTAAAAATTTAAAAACTTTTAGTTTTATGATAAAATTTATTTGCCACCAGAATTATTGTTAATCAATTAATCGTAATCTATAACAAAATACTTACACCTCTCTCTCTCTCTCTTTCTCTTTCTCTCTCTGGCTTTCACATTCCATGAAGAGATTTCGTCGCCTGCACTATGGCCCTCCATCTATTTAGATCCATCGCTCTCGTCCTCAAGTTTCGATATCCTAATGTTCGTAGATCTTGTTCGATGTCGCCACGCCAGCGTAGTCGGGGTCTTCCTCTGCGACGCACTCCGGCTGGTTGTTGGTGAAACACTTCATTTATTTTCCGTTATTGTAGGGGCTTGTAACGTGGTCGAGCCATCTTACTCGACTAGATTTGATGAATCCGATGATATCGCTGCCTCCGAGAAATTGCTTTATTTCGTGATTCGTGCGAATCCAATATTCGTTGTTCGCAACTTTAATTGGTATCAAATCTACAATCTACAATCGTTAGAGGTCATGGTTCAGCTCTCGCTTCCGAATCAGCACATGTCTTATGCGATAGATGTTAGGATCGCAATAATCTTTATTGGGCCTAGAAAACTCGTTGTCCGGCAGCGATTCGGGCTTTTGTTTCTGCCTGTATATCGTTAGCGATGTTATAACTGACCCGAAGTATTTAAAGTTTTCGACGCTATCAAAATTGTGGTCGCCAATTCCGAGATTTACCATCCGTTCCGAGATTTACCATTCCTGGGTGTTGCTAAATATTTTATTTTACTGCTGGGAGTCAATTCGCGTTCCGTGAAATAATGAAAATGAAAAGTTTTTTACATTGGCAATCTAGTAGTTTGAATTATTCATACGTAATTTTAAATTTTATTTTGTGGAATCAAAATTTCTTATGGGGAATGCAAACCTACTCGATTTTTAAGGAAAAAAACTTTACATTTTCATTTTTTCACGGAACGCGAATTGATGCCCTGTTCACCTCCAAACCAGGTCTTCTTGCGCAGCGATTGAGCTGTATGAAACTGGCGATATCAAGGTAGGTCTTCGGCAAAGAAGTACGATATCATCTGCATATCTAAGAATTTTGCCTGATTTACTAAATATACAGTGCGAAGTTTCGATACTGCTTTTCCTCACTACGTACTCAAGCGCCAAATTGAACAGCACAGGCGCGAGTGCATTATACTGTCGAACACCAGATGTTATTTCAAAGGAGTCTGACACAATTTCATCAATTACGATTCTCCATAAAGACCCAGACGTTGTTAATTTACACAGAGAAACGACTTTCTCTGGAATTCCCAGGCATATGAGTGCGGCCCATAGGTTGTCGTGGTTTATACTGTCATATGCCTGTCGGAAGTCTATATATATATATAGTTGATGTATGGTTATGTTGTACTCCCAACATTTTTCCAATGATGTTTTCGGCGTAAGGGATGAGTCTGGCAATTACAACATTTGTCAACACTTTGTAAGCAATGTTCAATAGAGCAATACCTCGATAGTTTCCACATTGAAGACGGTCACCTTTTTCGTGCAACAGGCATATGAGCGCGGTCTTAATACCTACACCATTCGTCAAACATCCACATGTTTTATTTTGAAATGCTCACAAATATTACTCAATTGTATATGCGTACGCATACCACCCAAGTATTTTTACTTTCAATTTTTCTGGCGATATTCGTATTTTAGTACTAAACTTAGTCTAGTATTTTTCTAAGTTTGAGTTGCAATTTATTAAAATAAAACGTATGAAGCGTGTCGCGAAAATCCGAAACTGGACTAAACTCATTATAAACATTTTATTGCATGTGTATGCGTATTGAGAAATATTTGGCGGGAACAATTGTGCTTGTGTTTGTTTAAACGGCAATTTCAAATTTTGGTTGTAAAATTAAATGTTTTTAAAGAAATATTTTTGTTTTTGTAATATAAAATGATTTATTAAATTCATTATTTTAATTCATTATTGATTACTTTGGACATACATATATATATACATACATTTCGATTAAATTATTCAGTTTTTTAATTTCTAATATTTACACTAGAATTTTTTTTAAAATAATTTTCCTTGTTTGTCTTTTATATAATAAAAGTAAGTTGTGGATATTAAATCGGTTTCGATAGAGTTCGTAAATTTTGCCATAGTATCTAAAATGTTGAAAATAATATTGTAATTATTAAATTTAACACGGAATAACGTAAACCATACCTCACATTATCTTTATTGACCGTTAAACGTAAACTTGCAGCTAAGCTCTTCGGTGAACAGCTCTGTAAAGTTTGCCCTAATGCACTTTTTAGTTCGTGGCCATCTTGCTTCATAAATAATGATTTCTAAATATAAAATAGGAAAACAAAAAATTGATTGTACCAAAATATTTCGAATGAATCTTTACATTACCAATTGTTTTACAGCCTTCCTATCTTAATTAAATTAATATCAAAGTTGACAATAATGTATCCGCATCGTTAAAAGTTACTATAAACTTAGCGTTCTCACAATAAACTAAATAACGCCATTTGTATACGCATATGTATATAATACGTATACGCTACAAACACTATCATTATAATGTGAAGTTTAACTTTCGTTAATTTTGGATGAAAACGAAGGAAAATACTGTGCTCAATTTTTACTTTCGTTTTGTTATACTTGGGTAATGTGAAGTTTAACTTTCGTTAATTTTGGATGAAAACGAAGGAAAATACTGTGCTCAATTTTTACTTTCGTTTCCCAAGTATTTTTACTTTCAATTTTTCTGGCGATATTTCGTACTTAAGTACTAAACTTAGTCTAGTATTTTTCTAAGTTTGAGTTGCAATTTATTAAAATAAAACGTATGAAGCGTGTCGCGAAAATCCGAAACTGAACGAAACTCATTATAAACATTTTATTGCATGTGTTACGTATTGAGAAATATTTGGCGCCGGCGGTAACAATTGTGCTTGTGTTTGTTTAAACGGCAATTTCAAATTTTGGTTGTAAAATTAAATGTAAGAAATATTTTTGTTTTTGTAATATAAAATGATTTATTAAATTCATTATTTTAATTCATTATTGATTACTTTGGACATACATATATATACATTTCGATTAAATTATTCAGTTTTTTAATTTCTAATATTTACACTAGATTTTTTTTTTAAATAATTTTCCTTGTTTGTCTTTTATATAATAAAAGTAATTTGTGGATATTAAATTGGTTTCGATAGAGTTCGTAAATTTTTCCATAGTACAATCTAAAATGTTGAAAATAATATTATAATTATTAAATTTAACACTGAGTAACGTAAACCGTACCTCACATTATCTTTATTGACCGTTAAACGTAAACTTGCAGCTAAGCTCTTTGGTGAACAGCTCTGCAAAGTTTGCTCTAATGCACTTTTTTAGTTCGTGGCCATCTTGCTTCATAAATAATGATTTCTAAATATAAAATAGGAAAACAAAATATAATAGATTGTACCAAATTATCTCGAATGAATCTTTACATTACCAATTGTTTTACAGCCTCCCTACCTTCAATTAAATTAATATTAAAGTTGACAAATGTATCCGCATCGTTAAAAGTTACTATAAACTTAGCGTTCTCACAATAAACTAAATAACGCCATTTGTATACGCATATGTATAATTATAATACGTATACGCTACAAACACTATCATTATAATGTGAAGTTTAACTTTCGTTAATTTTGGATGAAAACGAAGGAAAATACTGTGCTCAATTTTTACTTTCGTTTTGTTATACTTGGGTTTGTTATACTTGGGGTTTACAAATAGTTTAGCCATTGCGTATCAGTATACGGCAAAATAAAAAGAGAATAAAAAAAACGGTTTGTAAGTATGCTGGCCCAAATAGCGTAAACCGAAATTATTTTTTATTATGATTTCTTTTTTTAATTTATTTATTTATACCTCGTACATGTGGCGGGAAAATAAATTTTCAGTCTGTTGAGCGTAAACTTTGTTTATTTACCTTTAATTTTGATAAATTATTTTTTCATTTTGAAGTTCAATCAGAATTTTACCATTTTCCGCTATGATTTATTTAATTTGATGATACTGTATAACATATAGAGCAAAATTTTTGTAGATGACGTAATGAAGAAAACGAACGAAATTACTACTCTTCACGCATGCACACAAAATAAGCATCGCATATTTTATATGACGATCATTTTATTTGACGATCATCAAATTAAAGACATCATAGCGGAAAATGGAAAATTTCTAAATGAAAACTACATTAAAAATAAAAAATAATTTATCAAAATTAATGAAAAATAAACAAAGTTCATCCTCAGGAGAATGGAAAATAAAGTAAAAAAATCTTTTCAAAATAAAATTTCCATAACATTTGGATGAAAGTGTTTTTTCGTGTTTAGATTATTTAGGCATGCATACTAAGTACATTTGCATAATTGTGTGGGTACGGCAAAAGTATCATGGCTAACATTTATTTTTGTATGTGTTTTGAACCAACTTACACATTTGTGTTTTCCTTTCAAACTTATTTCATCCGAAAAAAAACACTATAACTATACACACAATTGTGTTGGATGTACTTTAAATCAAGCGATTTTTTTTTATCAAAAACGCCATTACATACTCAGTGTGTTCAATGATGGTTTTCTGACATAAAAAATCGGTATATTTTTGAAATATTTTATCCCAGCTAACTTCGCTTCAGTAACATAAACGATTTTTTTTTATTACACGAGTGAACGCGTTTATTTTTAGCTTGGCATATAAATTTGACAGTTCAGTATTTTAAACGTTAATTTCCTTTACTAGAGAATTTAGTATAGTGATATGTTTCCTAGTGTTGTTTAAATTTTAATAAAATATTAACGAAAATGTTTATGATTGAATCAAGTTTAGGCAGCAATTAAAAATTGAGTTTTTTCAAAACAAAACTCAGATCACGGAACGCGAATTCAAAAAAGCCCGAAAAATCAGAAACAACCCAGCAAAAAAAAATATGTTAATTTAACGTAAAAGTTACGTTTAATTGTGAACGTTTACAATTCGTTTGCTCTTAATTTACTTTATAAGAACGATGTCCTAGGTTGTACCAATATAAGTAAACGTTAGCTCTGAACGTTAAATAATCGAATATTCATAAACGTTATTTTAACATATAAAATATTCGTTTATAGTTTGTTTAATCTGCACATTAATTTATCGTTGATTCAATAACATTTATTTTCGATATTCCAGAAATAAATTACGTACATTTTTGAATTATGCAAAATATTTATTTTTTATTAATTCATGTAGATATGTATATTAAAAAAGGTACATAAGTCATATATATTTCATATATGTATAAGAAAAGTTATAGATATTAAATTAAACATTATATCACATTTCAATAAATTGCTTTGTTTTAAATTTCAAATTTCAATTCAGTTATTAAAAACTCTAATTTAAGATAAAAAAATATTAAAATGAAATTCTAAAATTATCAAAAATTAAGAAATCATTGTTAAATATTTATAGAAAATTATAAAAAATATTAATAAATATTAGTTTATTGCATTTCTGTTCATTACTCATAGTAAAAAAATAAATGGTATGTCGTTTCACTGTTCTAATTGTTTTTTCTTCGCTTGGTGTTTAAATCTTCGCATCCGTGCAGTATACATTTGAGCCCTGATTGAAGTGACATATTCATTAAAATCGTTGATGGCTTCGCATTTCCATGCTTCTGAAAAATATAAATTAATATTAGTAATAACGATTTGAACATCTAACAATTATTTTCTTATACTTACTAAATAATGCCATATTTAGTGACTTTAAATCCCGAAACGATTTTCTGTTGTGGGAACCATCCCAGTTGTATGTGGCGAGCAATGTATCACTAAATACCTTAGCGATACCAAAGGAATTTGGACAGGCATTCTGTGTTGGCTTAAATATTCGAATAAATTTAATCTGCAAATGATATAAACTATTAAGTCAGATATAAATTAACTTTACCATATCAATAAAAACTTACAAAACGGTTTGCAAAATTACTGTCATCCATTAGTTTAGAATTCAATTCTTCTAAGTCTTCATTGATTGGAAACAATATTTCATTTTCTATTTCATCGCTGCGCTGTTCTTTAAGTTCCGTGATATCGTGTTTAATTTCTTGTAGAAGTTGAAACATATTTTCAACCGAGACTTCTAATTTTGCTATTCGATTTATAATAATATTTTCGGTGTTAACCTTTACAAGTTGACAATCCAATGTGTTTAATTCTGACTCTCGTACATCAGTATCTCGAAATTGGTGACTAGCTACGATATTTGTGTCCTGATCAACATTTTGTAGTTGTAATTGAGTTTCATCGGCGGAAAAACATGAAACTGGTTGTGCGCAAAATTTTTTCAAAGGCTGTGAGTTGAAATCTGCGTTGTCATATTCCTCACCGAAACTAAATTCATCTTCTTGCATCGAGGTTGATGTAGTTTGTCGATTTTTATTTTTTAAATAATAAACGTTGAAATTGTCGTAGTCCTGATTAAAATTTTCTTTTACCTTATCGCTTGTAGTTGCATTGCAATTGGATGTTTTTTTTAAAATTGTTTGTTTGTATTTAGGAACATATTTTATTTTTAGATTTTTATGAAAAAGCATGGATTGCGAATTCTTGTCGCTATTTTGGTCATCTGTAAAAAAACAAATTGGAAGTGTTAATAAATTTCATCACATTTGGTTCGAAGTTTTCTTACTTAATGCAGCCATTCCGGACGTTCTAATCAAATGTGTGCAAAATCGGGAAAAAAACAAATTTATTATTGTGATAAGGTAATACCATCAATTTATAAACAATTTTATTTATTGGGTATTCTTCACTTTTCATCGAAATATCAGCTGTAAATATATTTAAATAATCTTTGGATGAACAGGGTTTTGTAAAAAAGTCTTCGCAATTTATTATGCGTTTTCCAATTATGTATTCTTTGTTTGATTTAATCTTGACAGAATCAATACTAAACGCTATGTTATTTTCAAGCATAAAACAAGAATTTTTAAATCCAGAAATGCTAATCTCGGTTATTGACTTGGATTTACGATTTTTTGAAATTTCCCATAATTCTTTTTGCCTATTAACGATTTGTTGTAATATATTACTGGGCTTTTTGATTCTGTTTTTCAAAATTTGTAAAAAGTTTTCAAATTTGTAACCGTTGAAATCTTGAAGGGGTCCAAATTGTCTAACACAATCGGCCAGATGAAGAAGATTGTGAACATTATAATTTCGATATTCTTTCCCATAAAATGTCGAAAAATGTTTTACAAAAAGTTTTAACAATTTTTCCGCATAATCTGTGTTTTCATTGGATGTTTTATAGTCACATAATAGGCGTATTGCACAATGTAACAAAATGAAATGATTATACATTTCTTCACTTAGGATTGATTTTAATATAACAGGACCATAATATACAATAAATAAATGGAATTCGGTTGCTTTAAATCGGGGCAATTCATCAAACCCTCGAGGTTTTCTATTGAATTCCGTCGGAATGAAGTCGTTGGCAATCATTTTGTTAAATTCAGACATTTTACAAACCAGTTTTTTGTTTTTGGAGCATATGATTGTAAGCATTTTTTTCACTACACCGAGATCTACCAGGTGCATCGAGTCCAGCGGAAATTGAGTGACCATTTTAAAATTAAATTTCTCGAGAATAGATTTTTTAACCTGATAATGTTCATTATGATGCTTAATATCTTGTCTAAAAAAAAACTTTCATCAGTCCTTAAGTTGCCAGTAGTTTCACTAAAAACAGTTCGATGTTTGTGACTAAAGCCGGTTTGATTACATTTATGGCATCCGTTTAATGAGTTGTGATATTTTGTACAGGTCACAAAAGATTTCGCAGGCGCATCACAACAAAATAATCGCACTTTAAATTGTTTTTTTACCGTTTGTTGTGAAACAAAAATGCCCTCTGCACTTAACTTTAAACATTCATTCGCAAGTTCCTCAAAAAAAATTTCATGAGATGTGGGGTGACCATTCCCGATGTACGCTGCTATCACAAAAGGGTATATGTGTTGACAATTAACAAAGCACGCTAGAATGGGCCAAACACTTTTTTTTGAGCTTCGGTACAATGGTAACCCATCTACGTTAATGTCTAAAACAATTGTAGATTGCTTTAAAATCGTCTCATCATTACAGTTTATCACATTATTTTGTATTCCGATATATACGAAATATCCGGTCCCAATTTTTATTTTAGTTATTTTGTTATTAGCATGATTAGTTTTTAATAATGTCGTTTTCGAACGGGGCAATTTTAGCCCGTATTTATTCAAAGCTTTTAAAATACTACGAGTAGCTGCGGTACTTAAATTATTTACAACTACTACTTCTTTTAAATCTTTTTTTAAAATTTCCAATTTATCAACTTTATTTTCAGTGGTATCAACTTGTTCTTTAATATTAATATCGGTATTCTTGGCACATGAAATTATTTTAGATTTATTGGTAGTTAAATTAACCTCACTTTTCATTGCGGTATTCCATTTATATAAATTATATTTGTCATCTTTTATCTTAGAAGATAAGGGTTGGGATGTTTGGGATCTTTCTTTAAAATTTATTGAACCATTTAATTTCAATGAATTTTGATTCTCCAACGAAATTTCATTTACTCGATTAGCTACTAAGCGACGAAAATGACGTTTCGAAATCCCTTTCAATTTTTTTCCTTTATTCATTATTATAAGTATAAACTTGTTGTACTTACTTGAAATATTTAATAAGTATAGTATTATATATATATATATAGTACAAATCCAGCACGAAAAATTAATTATATTATTTTTTTGCTTTATTTTTGTAGACATTCGATCAGAAAATGAACATATGCGGTTAGATTAATTTGCTTCGTAGAAATAACGTAAATTAAACGGTTGGAAAACAATTATTTTTAAGTTAGACGTAGAGCAAATATTGTATATATGTTTTTCTCTTTCTACCACACGTAAATAATAATACGTTTACACTTAGTTGAAATGTTAATTCAATTTCAACGTTATCCAATTTTTTACTGGGAAAGTGGAGTTTAAAATATACCGATTTATAGGGTGCGCTCGGTTTGTAGCTCAAAACACCGGATATTTTTTATCCTACACTAGTGAAAACTATGATTTTTTTGCTCACACATTTGTGTGGTTTGGACTTAAATAGAGTCATTTTTTTTGGATGAAAAAGGGATATAATGAGCAAATTTTATTTGCGCTGCGATCATAAAACCTTTTTATTTTTGTGTTGGCAGCTCGTAAAATTTAGATGGATGAAGTTTTGCAAAAAGCATCATAAATGACAAGTAGTGTTGTAAAAAAAACCAAATTTTAACTAAACCATGACTGAACACGTAAGTTATATTTATATTTCGCCAGAGATTGTAATGTAAATTTGTATTTGCGGAACATTTCAGCCTGATAATTCAACAGATTTGCGAAAATTATGGATTGGTAATTTGGATTCCCGCATTACCGAGTAAGTTCCACAAAAAATTGTCTTTGTTCCTATAGATATTTCTGAATCAACATTGAACTAATATATCGTATTTATTTATTATTTATTGGTTTCAACTACTAAAAATACTGCAAAAATTTGGTGAAATCGAGAAGTTTGATTTATTATTTCATCGTACTGGACCGCTAGCGGGTCAACCAAGGGGATATGCGTTTGTTACGTATAAAGAAGTAAGTTATACCACGTACTTATGCTCAGTTAACATTTTTACTAAGTCCTTATAATTGTTTACAGATTAAAGATACCAATAATGTTCTAGAAAAGTTAAATGGTAAAAAGGTTGGAACAAAATATGTATCAGTCCGCCTATCCAAAAGTGTTAACTATGACGAATTCGACCGACCAAAACCAATAATTGAGATCCCAGTACTAATGGCTGGCAGTAGCAGCACCAGTTCGAATTGTATAACCATAAATAGTGCTTCGAGTGGCGGAACTGTTGGGGCTGGTGGAAAAAAATCATCAAGCAATTTAAGCAAAGAAATTGCCATACAAGCCATCGAAGCTAAATTAAAGCTACTTGAAAATCGTGATCTAAATGATGACTTTGAGATAAATAAAACGGTTTCAAATGAGACACCAATTATAAAGAAGTACCAGTATAATCAGCAGGCACTAGTTCAAAAACAAACTTCAAAACTAATAAGCAAATCCAGACATAAAACTAATCCTTACGGTGGAAATGCACGGAATAGCTATTATAAGAGATGAGATTAATGATAATCTAATTTCTATCGAATTATGTATTGTACTAGATAAATTTTGTTTTGTTTTAAGCGTGTGTTTGACGAAGTATGTCGTGTTGTTTTAACTGAAATTAATTGTACCTAGTATTTTGTAAAAAAAAAAACGAATCTTAAATATAAAATATGTACATAGGATATTATTGTATTTTACAAATTTTGGAGTTGATAAATATGTACATTTTACGTGACAGCGCCTCAACTTGACAGCAGGTATTAGCATCGAGCAATAAATATGTAAGAGAAATCAAGTAGTGCAACTTTTATAAGCCAATTTTTCCCAGGTTAATCTTATTTTATAGTTTTAATATATTTATATACACAAATTTAATTTTTTCTATATATAATCCATATACATATATGTAGCTTATAAACATATCGGCATAGTTATTTTATAGTTCATTGTTGTTGTTAGGCTTATATAGATTGCCAAAAGTAACATAGATTAATCTTGGAATCTCTACATGAGTCCTCTTAAGTATATTTTGCTTGCCGTTTAATCACCGCCTAGTTGGCACCACTTCCTATAAGCGAAAGGTGAATTTGTTTGTATGGGAAAAATCCTCGTTCCATTTTATTATTACATATTTCATCATTTGTTACATTATTGTAAACTAATTGAACGTTTTACATAATATCCAGTCGTATTATAGTCATCTATGTAGTTTATATTACATTAATGCTCGGTTTACATAACACCAACATTTTTCTTCTGCAAAATGAATAAGATATAACATTGACTTTTTGCACATGAGAGACAAGAAAAGCAATATATCCCAACAAACTTTTGCAGAAGCATTTTTGAGCAAAAATGACCATAAAAATGAAAATGTTGCCATAAAATATATTCGATCCGAGTATTTTTATGGCAATATTTTTAAAATTAACAAGAAAAAAAATTATTTCGTATTTATAAATGTTGAGGATTCATTATAAAAACAGACGCCATAGATAAAAATGTAAATTTCGTTTTATAATTCATTAAAAATAAATTAATAATGATCCTATAAAAAAAATTACACCATTACTATATATGTTTATTTCTTTCTGGCATATTGAATATTTTTATATAGTGGATTCTTTCTTATTTGTCTGCAAAAATTTGCAGAAGAAAACAGTTTTCTCATATAAACCGGAAACTAGTTTTTTGAGAAGTCGACCACCTTTCTACATTAAAACTAGTTTTTTGAGAAGTCGACCATAAACGAGCGTCACTATATTAATAACGTCACAAACCTCACAATACACTTCAAAAAACATGTATGCCCGGTTTAAGCCCGGTTTACATACGACCAACATTTTTCTTCTGCAAAATGAATAAGATATAACATTGACTTTTTGCACATGAGAGACAAGAAAAGCAATACATATATCCTAACAAAATTTTGCAGAAGAATTTTTGAGCAAAAATCACCATAAAAATGAAAATGTTGCCATAAAATATATTCGATCCGATTATTTTTATTGCAACATTTTAAAAATTAACAAGAAAAAAAATTATTTCGAATTTATAAATGTTGATGATTCTCAATAAAAACAGACGCCATAGATAAAAATGTAAATTTCGAATTTTAATTCATTAAAAATAAATTAATAATGATCCTATAAAAAAAATTACACCATTACTATATATGTTTATTTCTTTCTGGCATATTGAATATTTTTATATAGTGGATTCTTTCTTATTTGTCTGCAAAAATTTGCAGAAGAAAACAGTTTTCTCATATAAACCGGAAACTAGTTTTTTGAGAAGTCGACCACCTTTCTACATTAAAACTAGTTTTTTGAGAAGTCGACCATAAACGAGCGTCACTATATTAATAACGTCACAAACCTCACAATACACTTCAAAAAACATGTATGCCCGGTTTAAGCCCGGTTTACATACGACCAACATTTTTCTTCTGCAAAATGAATAAGATATAACATTGACTTTTTGCACATGAGAGACAAGAAAAGCAATACATATATCCTAACAAAATTTTGCAGAAGAATTTTTGAGCAAAAATCACCATAAAAATGAAAATGTTGCCATAAAATATATTCGATCCGATTATTTTTATTGCAACATTTTAAAAATTAACAAGAAAAAAAATTATTTCGAATTTATAAATGTTGATGATTCTCAATAAAAACAGACGCCATAGATAAAAATGTAAATTTCGAATTTTAATTCATTAAAAATAAATTAATAATGATCCTATAAAAAAAATTACGCCATTACTATATATGTTTATTTCTTTCTGGCATATTGAATATTTTTATATAGCGGATTCTTTCTTATTTACCTGCAAAAATTTGTAGAAGAAAACAATTTTCGCATGTAAACCATTATTCTATTATTATGCCTTATTATGCCTATTATGAATCCGCTATACAAAAATTTTCAATATGCCAGAAAGAAATAAACATATATAGTAATGGCGTAATTTTTTTTATAGGATCATTATTAATTTATTTTTAATGAATTAAAATGCGAAATTTACATTTTTATCTATGGCGTCTGTTTTTATTATGAATCCACAACATTTATAAATACAAAATAATTATTTTTCTTGTTAATTTTAAAAATGCTGTCATAAAAATACTCGAGTCGAATATACTTTATGGCAACATTTTCATTTTTATGGTGATTTTTGCTCAAAAATTCTTCTGCAAAATTTTGTTGGGATATATTGCTTTCCTTGTTTCTCATGTGCAAAAAGTCAATGTTATATCTTATTCATTTTGCAGAAGAAAAATGTTGGTCGTATGTAAACCGGGCATTAGGCTTCAATTAGCTCATTTCGTGCAAATTTATTATCAGTTCCATTTGTGGCCACTGGCCAGGGTAGCGACTCGGTCGTGAACGTGTTAAAAGGCGAAGATTACATTAAAACTAGTTTCTTGAGAAGTCGATCACCTTTCGCTCTAGTTCAAAAACATTCCGTCAGATGTCAGCCACTTTGCGTTAAAAGGCGTATAAAAAATATTCGCCTTTTAACGCAAAGTTGCTGGCGTCTGACGGAATATTTTGAAACTAGAGCGAAAGGTGATCGACTTCACAAGAAACTAGTTTTAATGTAATATAAAGTTCATAGATGACTATAATTCGACTGGATATTACAATTAATGAAACAAATGATGATTAATGTAACAAATAATAATAAAATGGAATGAGGATTTTTCTCGTATAAACAAATATCACCTTTCGCTCACATAGGAAGTGACGCTAACTAGGCGGTGATTAAAAGGCCAATATTGGACGTTGAACCTAGGTTCAACCTAGGTTGAAACTTCAATTATACTGTTTATATTGAAGGTTGAACCTAGGTTTTTTGTGTGAGAGTAGTGCTATCTAAATACGAAAGCATATTTTTTGTAATTTTTTCCAATTTTAATTTACTAAGTTTTCCCTGAAATCAATTGCACATTTTTAAAATTTTTTGGATTCTATCCAAAGATAATTCGGCCAATATTGTCCTTTTAATCACCGCCTAGTTAGCGCCGCTTCCTTTGCGAGCGAAAGGTGATATTTGTTTATACGGGAAAACGCCCCATTCCATTTTATAATTATTTTATCATTTGTTATATTAATTGTAAACTAATTGAACGTTTTACATAATATCCAGTCGTATTATAGTCATCTATGTAGTTTATATTACATTAAAACTAGTTTTTTGAGAAGTCGGCCACCTTTCTACATTAAAACTAAGTAGTTTTTTGAGAAGTCGACTATAAACGAGCGTCACTATATTAATAACGTCACAAACCTCACAATACACTTAAAAAAACATTTATTCTATTATTAGGCTTCAATTAGCTCATTTCGTGCAAATTTATGATCAGTTCCATTTGTGGCCACTGGCTAGGGTAGCGGCTCGATCGTGAACGTGTTAAAAGGCGAAGATTACATTAAAACTAGTTTCTTGAGAAGTCGATCACCTTTCGCTCTAGTTCAAAAACATTCCGTCAGATGTCAGCCACTTTGCGTTAAAAGGCGTGTAAAAAGTATTCGCCTTTTAACGCAAAGTGGCTGGCATCTGACGAAATATTTTGAAACTAGAGCGAAAGGTGATCGACTTCACAAGAAAATAGTTTTAATGTAATATAAAGTTCATAGATGACTATAATTCGACTGGATATTACGTAAAATGTTCAATTAGTTTACAATTAATGAAACAAATGATGATTAATGTAACAAATAACAATAAAATGGAATGAGGATTTTTCTCGTATAAACAAATATCACCTTTCGCTCACATAGGAAGTGACGCTAACTAGGCGGTGATTAAAAGACCAATATTGGACGTTGAACCTAGGTCCAACTTAGGTTGACCCTTCAATTATACTGTTTATATTGAAGGTTGAACCTACGTTTTTTGTGTGAGAGTAGTGCTGTCTAAATACGAAAGCATATTTTTTGTAATTTTTCCAATTTTAATTTATTAAGTTTTCCCTGAAATCAATTGCATTCATCTAGTAGACATTTTTAAAATTTTTTGGATTCTATCCAAAGATAATTCGGCCAATATTGGCCTTTTAATCACCGCCTAGTTAGCGCCAATTCCTTTGCGAGCGAAATTGTTATTTGTTTATACGGGAAAAAGCCGCATTCCATTTTATAATTTGTTATATTAATTGTAAACTAATTGAACATTTTACATAATATCCAGTCGAATTATAATCATATATGAAGTTTATATTACAACTGATAAAAAAACAAACTGTTTTGTTTGCATTTAAATATCGTAAGAATTGGTGAGAATTCGTACGAAATAAGTGCAGTGTAACAGTACATATAAACATACATAGATTTGTTTACTTCTGATGAAATAGTACAAACTCGTACGAACAAAGTTTCTTACGAAATCGCATCCAATGTAACCGCAGCCTAATTGAGAATTTGACCACCTTTGACTATACAATTAGTATGGGCCAGTTGCTATCTATAACTTCATGCATGAATCCAACATGAGCAGCGCTGTTATTTACCCGTGGGGAATTATCGAACTAAAAAGTACGTTGAATTTAAACAAACATTTGCAAAACAAAATACATCAAATTTTACGAAAAAAACGATATATGTATGTATACTTTTTATTGACCCATATAATGAACATATTTATATATAATTTTTCTCTTACATATTTTTTATGTTCATTTAATGTAAATTGTTTACCTTTATCTTTAAAACGCCAATATCAAATTAAATATTAATTTATAACGTGGATTTAGTAATTTATTCAAAACTTTCAGTATTTTAAATGTATCAAGGTGAGTCTAGAAATATTTGGCTAATAAAAATTAAATTAGTAAAATTAAAATCGCTTGATAACGAAAATTGAAAACTATTTCGAAAACTTTGGACTTATTTGTGGACATTCCCATGATACATTTAACGAAACATTTTATAAAATCACGTTATAAATGGATGAATGAACTCAATTAAATTTAAATGATATAGAGCAGGAGCTCTGATGTTAGGAAATTCGAATATTAAAACACCTCCAAAAATTATTTTAATCAGAGTCAATTTATTTGAACTATTTGTAAAGCACTGGAATTAAAACAACTTTTCATTTGAGTTGCAAATTTTTGAATTTGAATTAAAAAATGTTTATTATTTGAAATACAAAATTTAAAATTTGATTTGCAGTATTTTGAGTTTCACTTGTGCGTAATTTTTATTTGGAAAACTACTGTGACTTTGAAAAGCAAAACCTATTGGCCTTTTAATCACCGCCTAGTTGGCGCCACTTCCTTTGCAAGCGAAAGGTGATATTTCTTTATCCGAGAAAAAGCCTCATTCCATTTTATTATTATTTCATCATTTGTTACATTAATTGTAAACTAATCGAACATTTTACATAATATCCAGTCGTATTATAGTTATCTATGAAGTTTATATTACATTAAAACTAGTTTTTTCAGAAGTCGATCAGCTTTCGCTCTAGTTCCAAAATAAAGGCGAAACCCACCATTAAAAGGCGAATAGAAACCCACAAACATCTTCGTTTTATTGAAGTCATCGGAATAAAGTTGTTTATAAATCCGAAGTGGCATTAATGAACTAATTTCCATTAAATTAAAAAAAAAAATTATATTGCTGTGTGTGGATAACATAAATTATTATAAATCATAAAATAAAATTGTTAGACTATAGAGAACTACTCTACAAGTGGATCTGACGACAAAAAATTAAACTGATTGTTCTATTTTTGTTGTTAATTTTTATTTTCGTAAAGTATGCCGTGCTAAAATTTCATGGAAAAAAAACTCAATGAGCTTATTTTTAATGCGCTAGATGTCACTATCCCGGACATTTATAGTGTTCAATATTAAATGGATAATAACCAACCGGGGGTATGCAACAATTTCACACCGCAACATCGGCCAATAAATCGGGGCCTATTATGTTATAAGATAACCTCCAATGGCGTCATTGGAGATTGTAACAAAATAGGCCTCCATATTATGGCACCCCTAAAACAATATCACATCACCGTCTCTTCGCCTGGATGAGAGCGGCTGAGGTGGGTGACTGTCTTGTATCAGGCGACTCGCTGTATAAGTGCGTTCAGCCTTGAGATTCTCACCAGTGCGTGACTTTAGCTCGACCTCGAGCGTTGTACACGTGGAGCGTGCTTGGCCTCTTGAGACCTGGAGATCTCCAGAATCTTTCGAACCAAGCACGGAGTTACACATTGGACGTGGTTGCACTGCAGGGGTTTGGTTGGCCCGGGAGTGGGTTCCATGACACCACAAATGGTTGCACTACTTATTGCAGCGGCGGTCAGAGTTGAGAAGATTTTGTAGTTGGCCTCCTCATCCGTGGCCTGTGAAGATATGCACGGTCGGACTTCGTCCTAAGTTTTAAGATTCGTCAGCGAGTTCAGATTGTATGTGGCCGGATTATGAAGTTGGATCTCGTGTAAGTGTGGTGCATTTCACCGGATTTGGCTCTAAGCTGACTACACTTAGTGAATTGATTAATTTTTCAAGAATAGGTTGAATTGTGGTGGAATCCTTGGGATAATGGGAATAATATCATCGGCGTAGGCAAGAGTGAGTAGTGGTGGTTGCAATTCGTATTTTTGTTCGAATTTTGGTTCAGTGTGTGAGTCTGGTACTGTGTAAAATTTGATAATTATACGTATTTCCGGTTAATGGTTGGTTGGGGGGTTGTTTGTAGGGAGGGAGGGGGGCTAGTTAAAGGTTTTAATTAAGGGCATTTTGGTACGATCTATTGAACTTGTTTTGCAGATTTTATAGAATGAGCACCCTCCCAATGGTAGTTTCAGATTGCCATATTAAGCTTTAGCGTAACTTTATTCTAAACTTAGTTTAAGCATTATAATAGTAGTTTGACGTATTTAAGAGTTTCGTATGTTCATAGAAGCATCTATATTATTATAATTCTACTAACGGTTTTAACGTGTAACCCAATAATTAGTTTACAGTTGGTGTTTTCATTGATAGTTGCTGTAATGTGTACCATTGCCTGTATTCATTGGCAGCAGAAAATGGATTGATGATGATGATGATGAACGATTTACTAATTTCAGGAAATTTTCGAGTTGCAGGTGCAGCTAATAATGGACTCACTATTGAATTTTTATGTTGCGATGATTGTTTTTTTTTTGTTTTAAATTAATTAATGGATTTCTATTATTATATTGTTTAGGAGGCTGAGGCGTGTTAATTTGAAGTTAAATTTCAGGAAATTTCCGGATGCATGTGCAATAATAATAGTGGTTTTTCTTAGGTGCAGATTTAAAGAGACAGTTGTTGAGGAGCAATGCCATTGTTAACTATTAAACCTTTTTAACCTTTATCCTTTCTTCTAGTAGTTTGGAGATGCGTTGTCCTGTGCCGTATGATCGCTATGGGTGTCTGAAACGGAATCGTTCCGTCCTACAAAGAAAAAAAAAGAAAACCTGTCCTATCCTTCGCTCTTGTTATGGGTAAGCGGGTTGCAGGAATGAGACCGGCGTTTTTCGGCACATCCTTTGTGGTAATTTGGTCTATTGCCCAATCAATCAATCAATCATAATAATTAAGTTTTATTTCAGGACATTTACCATTATAATGACAACTTAATTAATTAATTAATTTTTAGGATGCTGCGATCGCCACATTATATTTTCAACTAACAATTTACTAACTATTGACTAATTAGGTGTCTGTAATCGGGTCAAGTCTATCATATTTAACAACCTTTCCTATATATCCACCTAGTCCATCCAGAGTCTACCGCTATAGGTGAAACCAGGAATATTTTAAGGTGCTCTAAAGAGCCGTACACCGTAACACATGTTTTATATGCTGATAGGTATATAGTTGAAGAGAACCACATGTGCTTACTAGCACTGGAAAATGAATTTGAAGAAACGTCGTCGTTTGTATTTTTAATATATAAAAAAGTATTTTGTTACGTATATTTCTTTTCCATCGGCAGTGCTACATCTGTCTAATATTACTAAAACTAAATATTATTGTACTTGTTTAATTTGAATTTTCGGCGCTAGTAGATATATTTTTAGAGTTGAAAAATGGTAGTGGAGCATGAAACACCTCGTAGAGTGAAAATAATAAATGTTAATGGAAATTCACAAGCATTTTCGTTTTATTTAAACCATAGAAATAAATTTATGTATATTAGTAATGATGGCCGGAGTTTCCGAGTGATATTCATTCGGACCAATTTCATCACATTGTGAATCTCGACATGAATAAGACAAGAGCAACGCTTTTGGAAAACAACCATTTAGCACAGGTTGTCAATCAAAATCATTGTGGCTGGTATCGAAATATACTCTTGTTCCTGATGGCTTATTATCAGCAGTACACGACTCTACCGGAGTTACATCAGCCAGAACAATATTCGATAGTAATCTGCTATTATCGGCAGATATTATGTTTGGTGCTGTTCTATCATCAACGTTGTTTGGTCAAAACTATGTCGATAAAATTAAAGAACGACTGGATGAGATACATAAATTATCGAAAGAATTTTTAAAACTAAGATAAATGACGTCGTTTACGGAGGAAGGAAAGGGTAGATAAGTATGGTGGCTTGGATTCTGTTCGGGTCGAATAGGATTCACATATGAATGTGTGATGAATTAAATGACATTTATGAAATATTGACATCTAGATTTAAGCATTATAAGTAGTTTAAATTAGCAGCAGATTAGTGTGGAACAGAGCCAAATGCTCTGTGTAGAATTTGGAAAATTCGGTGGTATGAATACAATGAGTTACTCTTCTAGAGTGAGTAATTCAGGAACAGAGTGAAAAATAATAAGTGGTGTCTAAAGTGAAATAAATTTTATGTTTTATTGTAAATTATGGAGAGTAAATTAATAATAAATAGTGAAAATTATTGTTGCTGTGTTTTTTTAAGTGTTAAGAATTTATTTGGAAAATTATTCGAAGATTATTTACAGGAATTTTCCGGAAGTGGTAATTGTGAGAATTGTTGCTGTATCGAATCGTATAAAGGTATTCACAACCCTGTGACACAATCAGGTGTAGCACTATTATTAACTGACGTTTAGCTACCCTATTTCCGGGGTTTAACCCTATTTACAATTCAATTAATTTCTAGTTTTCGGAATTTCTAACAAAAAATAACAAATGAATTATTTAATTCAATGCGTAGTTAGAAATTAAATTAATTTAAAATTATAATACGAGAATGATTGCGAGGTGCAATATTTTGGTATAAAAAGCTGAAATGTGATTTGGTTTTGTTTAAACAGTAAATTGGTTTTGTGATATAAAGTGCAAAGTTTGCTATAAATTATGGGAGAGCTGGATATATCGAAAAACGTCTACCCACGCACTCTGTACAATGGACCAGACGATGAAATTGTCATATCTGGAATATCAGGCAGTTATCCTAATGCCTTGAACATCTGTGAATTGGAGCATAAGCTGTACACTAAGGTATTTTTAAAATCTGACATTTTATATATGAATTTAATTCTGTTTATCTTATGACACTCAGATTGATATGGTTGATGACGATGAAAGACGGTGGCCACAAGATAATCTAGAAACACCAAAACGTTCGGGAAAAATTTACAATATAGAAAAATTTGATGCAACATTTTTCGGGGTTCATTCCAAACAAGCACATAAAATGGATCCCCAGTCACGTATTTTAATTGAAAAGGCATACGAAGCAATTTTGGATGCAGGAATGAATCCAAAATCAATGCGGGGTACTAAAACCGGCGTTTTTATTGGCGTGTGCTATAATGAAACGGAACATGGACTAATTTATGGAGACGTCGACGAGGGCCTTAGTATAGCTGGATGTCTACGCGCTATGCTAGCAAATAGGATTTCCTATACGTTTGATCTCCAAGGCCCATCTCACGTGATCGATACAGCTTGTAGTAGCTCCCTATATGCCTTGGATGCGGCATTTACTGCTTTACGCAATAATGAATGTGTCGCAGCGTTAGTGGGTGGCACAAATTTAACTCTTCATCCTAATCTTACAATGCATTTTGCACGACTAGGGGTATTAGCTGCAAATGGGTTTGCTCAGCCCTTTGATGCTGATGCATCTGGTTATGTTCGTGCCGAAACAATCTCAATTATATTACTACAAAAATCTAGAGATGCGAAACGGGTTTATTGTACACTCGTACATTCAAAAACAAACTGTGATGGATTTAAGGAAGAAGGTATTTTACATCCTTCCGAGAAAATGCAAACAAAATTAATAAGTGAGTTTTATAAAGAAATCAATATAAAACCGGAAACTATTGCCTACATAGAAGCTCATTCCACTGGTACAATAGCCGGCGATCTCGTAGAATGCAATGCACTAGCTGCAGTTTATTGTAAAAATCGGAACGTACCAATGCCAGTTGGTTCAATAAAATCAAATTTGGGACACTCTGAAGCTGCATCCGGAATGTGCTCAATTGCCAAGTGCATACTTGCAATGGAAAACCAATTAATTCCACCGAACCTACATTTTTATAAAAATCGCCTAGATATTGAATCACTGCAGAAAAATCGACTTCAGGTTGTAAATAATACACAAAAATTAGAAGGCCCACTAATTGCAATTAATTCAACTGGACTTGGTGGTGCAAATGCGCATTGTCTGTTAAAAGCCAATCCTAAGGTTAAATTAAATTATGGCGCCCCAGCGGATTCCATACCGAGATTAGTAAACTGGTCAGGAAGAACTGAAGATGCTTGTAATGTAATACATGAGGCATTGGCATCGCAGTCTATTGATTCGGAATACATCGGTCTTTTACATAACGCACAAAGTCAATCAACCTCGGGAAATGTTTTTAAAAGTTATGGCTTATATAAGCACGTGGCAGGCAACAATGCTCAATGCATCGCAAAAGAAGTGCAACATTTTAGTGGCATAAAGTGTCCAATTGTTTACGTGTTCAGTGGAATGGGTTCTCAGTGGAATGAAATGGGAACTGATTTATTAAAGCTGCCTATTTTTCGACAATCTATTCAGAAGTGTCATGACATATTAAAACCAAAAGGTCTGGATTTAATGAACATAATAACGTCGCCGGATAAGACCATGTTTGATAATATATTGCATGCGTTTGTTGGAATTGCATCAATTCAGGCAGCACTGTGTGACTGTTTAACGGCACTTAATATTCAACCGGATTTTACAATTGGTCACTCTGTCGGAGAATTGGGATGTGCATATGCTGATAATTGTTTAACTATGGAACAAATGGTATTATGTGCCTATTCCCGTGGCATTGCTAGCCTAGAAGCGGAAAAAATTAAAGGATCAATGGCCGCCATCGGTCTATCTTATACTAATCTAATTAAACGTGTGCCCTCAACGATAGACATCGCATGCCACAATGGTCCAGATTCGTGTACTATTTCAGGGCCTTGCGACGAAGTAAAAAATTTTATCACAAAATTAAAGGCGGAAGGTGTTTTTGCAAAAGAAGTTGCTTGTTCTAATATTGCGTTCCATTCGAGATATATTTCAAAAATGGGCCCAATCCTGTTAAAATACCTTCTTGAAATTATTAAAGTACCAAAGAAACGTTCAACTAAATGGCTAAGTACCAGTGTACCTGAAAGCAAATGGAATCAACCCGAAGCACAATACTGTTCAGCACAATACCAGACAAATAATTTACTGGACTCGGTATTATTTGAAGAAGCTTCGTTATTACTACCGCATCATGCAGTGTTAGTTGAAATTGCTCCACATGGTTTACTTCAATCAATTTTACGAAAATCACTTCCTGAAGCGATTTATGTTCCGTTGGTTCAACGGGACAATAAAAACAATTTAGACTTCTTTTTAACAGCGTTGGGAAAGTAAGTACAAAAGTGAATATTCTAATCATAATTTAAACCATTTTTAATTTTTAGAATTTATCTGACTGGGATTGACATCGCTATTGAACAAATTTACCCCAAGGTAAAATTTCCAGTTTCACGAGGTACTCCAAAAATATCTCACCTAATCAAATGGGATCATTCGGAAGATTGGCTTGTAAATAAATATGTCACGCAAAAAGCGAAGAGCGTGCAACAAAAATTTACGATTTCACTTAAAGATCACGATTATGAATATATTTTAGGGCATGTAATCGACGGCCGGTGTTTATTTCCAGCAACTGGATATTTAAGTCTAGTTTGGCAAACATTTGCATCAATGAAGGGTACATTATGCTCAAATACTGATGTACAATTCGATGATGTTAAATATTTAAGAGCTACGTCGCTCACAGACCAGATGGCTGCGGAGTTTCTTGTAGTTATTCAACCGGGCACAGGTCGGTTTGAAATATCAGAAGGACAAGTGGCTGTTGTCACTGGATATATAAAAAAACTTACGAACAACATGAAATTGACAATTTTGCCACCGCTTATTAAAAGTGGTAGTCCGTATTTACCAACAAAGGATTTTTATAAAGAATTACGTCTTCGGGGCTATCACTACAATGGTCTATTTCGTGCTGTCTTTGGAGCACAATCAGATGGACTTTATGGAAAAGTGCGGTGGAATTCAAATTGGGTTTCTTTTATGGATTGTCTATTGCAAGTATCTATTGTGGGAAATGATACTCGTAATCTACTAATACCTACGGGAATCGAGAAAATCACTATCGATACTAAACTGCATCAAGAATTTGTAAATATGTTTGATCCTGAGAAACTGGACACTCATAATTTTGAAATCTTTGTGAACAAAAACATGAATATTTGTCAAGCGGGCGGAATAGAAGTAAAAGGATTACAAGCAAAGCCAATCGGACGGAGAATAGTACAAAGCACACCAGTTTTAGAATCATATGAATTCATACCATATCTGCCAACACCTAAAATGAGTGCTATAAATGCTGCCAGAATTTGTGTGCAACATGCACTTGAAAATGTTTCAACACTTAATGTAAAATGTGTCGAAGTACTTGACGGAAATGATACACCTTTAATAATTAAACTAAAGGAAGCAATTGGGGATTTGCCACTGATGGTTGCAGATTTAACGATTTTAACTTCAGACGAGATGGAACTTAAGAATATACAGATTGAAAATGGAACGTTATCCTCCCAGTCAAATTGTTTGTTTATTATCAAATCAGGATGTCTGAACGAGCTGAAATTTCTTGAAACTTCACAGACAAGCCTCCTAGATCACGGTTACATAATATCACGGGAAACAGTTGATTTAGCTCCCAGTCATATAATTGTACCACAAGGTTTCAGCCTCGTTGCGGTGATTCCTCTTGATAACGAAACGCTGGTAATGCTACAAAAGGAATCCAATGAAATTCCAAAAACTCCAATCTTAATCAAAGTTTCATTGGAAGATACACAATTTAGATGGTTGGAGCAACTTAAAGCTGCGAATAATGAAGAAGCTGTTATTATTTACTCACAGGATGAACCACTTTCTGGTATCATTGGCCTCGTGAATTGCATTCGAAAAGAACCGAATGGCGCTAATGTCAAATGTGTATTTATTGATGATAAGTCAGCACCTCCGTTTGACACCAACAATTCATTTTATAAAAAGCAATTAGAGCTAAACTTCGCCATCAACATATATCGTAATGTAAATATTGAATTCGTGTTTGAAAATTCTAAATTTGGAAATTTATAAAAATATTTCTTATTTTCAGGCCACATGGGGTACTTATCGACATTTGACATTTGAAACATTGATTCGAAATGCTCCAACTGATATTCATGCCTATGTAAATCAAACTCAAAGAGGCGATTTGTCATCATTACGATGGTTTAATGGCGGTTTTACCAAACCATTCGCAAACAATCAAATTCAAATTCAATACGCTGCACTAAATTTCAAGGACATTATGCTCGCAACTGGTAAATTAGTAAATGAATCGAGTGGAGAAAATCGTCTCAACGAAGAATGTGAGTTAGGTATGGAATATTCGGGAATTGATATCACAGGAAACAGAATTATGGGGATGGCAACTTCTAAAGCAATAAGTACTTACATAAACGCGGATCCCGATCTTACATGGTGTTGTCCTAAATATTGGTCACTGGAAGACTGTGCTACCGTACCAGTTGTTTATAGTACAGTTTATATCGCATTATTTTTACGTGTAAAGGTAAAGAAAGGTAAATCTATTTTAATTCATGCTGGTACTGGAGGTATTGGTTTAGCAGCTATCAGAGTTTCACTCGCATATGGATTGAATGTCTTCACAACTGTTAGCACTGCCGAAAAACGAGAATATCTCTTAAAAACATATCCAGAATTGAAAGGTAAAGTACAGTCTATTCTCATTATTAAGTAAAATTTATTCTAAATAATTATGAATTTGAATATGCAGTTTCTCACATCGGGAACTCCCGTGATTTATCTTTCGAAAATATGGTACAAACCGAAACAAATGGTGCTGGAGTTGACTACGTTTTGAATTCGCTAGCTGAGGAAAAGTTACATGCATCGCTACGTTGCTTAGGTAAAGGAGGCCAATTTCTGGAAATCGGAAAATTTGATTTGGCCAATGATACTAAAATAGGATTACGTGAATTTCTGAAAAACATTTCATTTCATGCAATTCTTGTTGACCAATTACTTGCTGGATGCCAAGAAGATAAAGTGGAAATTAAAATGCTCGTCCAAAAAGATATTGATGCTGGCATAATAAAACCGCTTCCAACTACTGTATTTAGCGCAAATGAACCCGAAGCTGCATTTCGATATTTGGCTAGTGGAAAACATATCGGAAAAGTACTTTTAAAAATTCGTGATGATCCCATTGACACAATGTCCTTGCCAATAGAAATTTATCCCCGAGCCAATTTTCAATCAAATGCATGTTATGTCATAGTTGGTGGGCTTGGAGGTTTTGGTTTGGAATTAATAGATTGGCTAATCGTTAGGGGAGCCCGCAAAATAGTAATATCATCAAGTAGAGGCATTTCGAAACCATACCAAGCTTATCGAATTAAAATATGGGAAACGTACGGCGTAACAGTAAAGATAAACGTGTTAAATGTTGCTACTCAAAGTGGATACGAGGCATTACTAAATGAAGCAATAAAACTAGGACCAGTGGCTGGAATATTCAATTTAGCTGTTGAGCTGCAAGATGCTATACTAGAAAATCAAAATATTGAAAAATTCAAACGATGTTTCACACCAAAAGTAAACGCGACCATTCATTTGGATCAATTATCTCGAAAATTATGTCAAAGTCTAACAAATTTTGTGGTATTTTCGAGCGTGTCATGTGGTCGTGGTAACGCTGGTCAATCGAATTATGGCATGGCCAATTCGATTATGGAACGAATAATTGAACAGAGACATTTAAAGAATCTACCTGGTAAAGCCATACAGTGGGGTGTTGTTGGAGAAGTTGGATTAGTTGCTGATTTACAGGAAGATAACCTAAATATGGAAATTGGAGGCACATTACAGCAAAGAATATCATCGTGTCTTAATGTACTAGATGCTTTACTTTTGGGTGATAGGCCAATAGTTGCCAGTATGGTAGTCGCCGAGAAACGTTCCACTTCGAATAGTACAGACATGATATCTTACATTCTAAATATTATGAACATTAAAGATATTAAGTCAATTCCAATGGATAGAACATTACCCGAACTTGGTATGGATTCCTTGATGGCGGTTGAAATTAAACAAACCCTCGAACGTGATTTTGATATTATTTTGTCGGCTCAAGATTTGAGAACAATCAATTTTAGTAAACTAGTAGAGCTAAATGAAAAGCGCAAAGATTCTAGTACAGATATT
Source organism: Nephrotoma flavescens (assembly GCA_932526605.1). Taxonomy (NCBI): domain Eukaryota; kingdom Metazoa; phylum Arthropoda; class Insecta; order Diptera; family Tipulidae; genus Nephrotoma; species Nephrotoma flavescens. The sequence goes on from OW052221.1 coordinate 241,155,612, forward strand.
AAAGTAAAATATTCAAAGGAAGCTGCTTCTGGAATTCAAATGTTATTTCAAAATTTCGGTAAAGAAATAGCATACGAAAAATCTGTAATACGACTGCCGAGTCGGAATAACTCGAAAACATTTAAAACGGCATTAATTATTATACCGGGAGTTGAAGGGATACCTACAAAACACTGGAATACTATTGCATCATCAATTGATTTACCAACGTTCTGTGTTCAATTGACAAAAATTCCTAATGCTCAGACCATCAACGAAATTGTCGAAGCAATATTTACCGATGTCCATGAAGAAATTGCCAAACACATTGATACATTTTATATCGTTGGTTATTCGTTTGGTTCACTAATCGCCATACAATTAGCAAATAAGCTTGAGGAATTCAGTTTAAAAGGAAATGTTATCCTTATTGATGGATCTTTGCCTTATTTGAAAAAAAATTTGTTTGGCCAACTCACAAATATTACAGAAAACAATATTGAGGTAGCATTGTGTGTAATGGTTATAGGTCATTTTTTCCCCGAAGAAAATGAGGCTGATTTACATGAAAAACTTGCAAAAATTCCGAACTGGCAAGGACGTTTAAAAATGTTGGTGCAATTTTTCGGACCCAAAAATATTTATAGTGAAAAATATTTAAAAAGCTTGACTGAAGGTTCATACAATCGCCTTAAAATTATTCTCTTTTCTAAAAAATCTGATATTCCGAAGATTAAAACTTCGATTACATTAATTAGACCGACTGAGATATCGGTTCAGGATATTGCCGTAGACTATGAATTAGAAGAGTGTACCGAGGATAGAGTTCATTTGAAATATATTGAGGGAAATCATATAACCATGCTGGAAAACCCTAAGTTAATTGAGCTACTGAATGAATTACAACCACATTACGAGTCAGACAACAACTGATTGTGCAAGTTATTAAGCCAAAATGAATATCAATTATAAGAGACAATGCTAAAATTATATAAAAAAAATTAACAGTTACAGTTCGCTTTTCTATTAATTAAATTAGGAGCAAAAAAGGGGAAAAAGGGGAATAAAAACATTTTACCTATAATAAGGAGCCCGTGATGTTTCTGACACGTATATATGTGTACAACTCTAAGCAAAAAATATGGCGGAAATCGGATTTCAATAGTCATTTTACACTTTTAATTCTTTATAAACGCAAATTAGTGAAATCTTGATTAAAACTTATAATTTTAAAATTTATATAGTGTACAAATAAAGTGTAACTAATTAAATAAAAATGAAAGCTTTTACAGAAAATTAAGAGAAATGGTAATTGAGACTGGTACTCACGTCTGTGCTCTTGCGAGAAACTTCGTTACTACGAAAAATTTTTAGTAACGTCGTCTATGACTTTTCCAAGAAAAGTGTTCTTACAAAGGTTGATGATATTTTTATATTGCATTAAAATATAAATTTTATAAATTTATTTGTATAATCAAGTGTAAAAGTATCAACTTAAAATAAAATAAACGCAAGACAATTCATGGGTAGTACTAAGTACTAAACAACGTAGCATCTTAAAACTTCAGCTTTAACTTAAGTGATCCACCAAGTAATTTTTTTTCAAACACCAACTGCCATCATCTATACGTCAAGTCAGGTGCTTTTGACTATCCTCTAGCAGTTCCTTAATTTTAATAATTTAAATAAAAAATTATACTTCAATATAAAATTTAAATAAAACAATCAGTCTATATTTAGATCAACACAGCATCAGTTTAATTACTTTATTAAGTAAAAATATTGAATTTTAAGAAGATGGTTATTATTTTGAGATCTCAAATCATTTTAAAATGAGACCAATCTTTCATTTTTCATAAATTATAACATTGTGAACTATGAGTTTGGAATTTTGTAAAACTGTATAAAAAATATAAATTTAAGTCGCCGAAAATCAGATGTTTAAAATAAAGAAAAATTGTAAGCAAAACAGATAAACATGGCGATCCTACGTATGTATAACACATTCCTGGAGTAAGCGTTGTGGCTGCCTCCAGCAATCTGCATTCTGCGTCAAGGGTTCATTGAGTTCATGTTTAAACGACGTACTTCACAACCCAAGTATAACAAAACGAAAGTAAAAATTGAGCACAGTATTTTCCTTCGTTTTCATCCAAAATTTAATTGAAGATAGGGAGGCTGTAAAACAATTGGTAATGTAAAGATTCATTCGAGATAATTTGGTACAATCTATTATATTTTGTTTTCCTATTATATATTTAGAAATCATTATTTATGAAGCAAGATGGCCACGAACTAAAAAAGTGCATTAGGGCAAACTTTACAGAGCTTAGCTGCAAGTTTACGTTTAACGGTCAATAAAGATAATGTGAGGTATGGTTTACGTTACTCAGTGTTAAATTTAATAATTATAATATTATTTTCAACATTTTAGATTGTACTATGGAAAAATTTACGAACTCTATCGAAACCGATTTAGTATCCACAAATTACTTTTATTATATAAAAGTCAAACAAGGAAAATTATTTTAAAAAAAAATCTAGTGTAAATATTAGAAATTAAAAAACTGAATAATTTAATCGAAATGTACATATATGTATGTCCAAAGTAATCAATAATGAATTAAAATAATGTATTTAATAAATCATTTTGTATTACAAAAACAAAAATATTTCTTTAAAAACATTTAATTTTACAACCAAAGTTTGAAATTGCCGTTTTAACAAACACAAGCACAATTGTTCCCGCCAAATATTTCTCAATACGCATACACATGCAATAAAATGTTTATAATGAGTTTCGTCCAGTTTCGAATTTTCGCGACACGCTTCGTACGTTTTATTTTAATAAGTTGCAACTCAAACTTAGAAAAATACTAGACTAAGTTTAGTACTTAAGTACGAATATCGCCAGAAAAATTGAAAGTAAAAATACTTGGGTAATTCGAATACAGCAAAATGTTGCCCGATTATCTATCGTCAAGATAGATAATCGGGCAACATTTTGCTGTATTCGAATCACCCAAGTATTTTTACTTTCAATTTTTCTGGCGAGTACATTATACTAAAAAACTAAATTAAAACAAAGTTTAAGTTAAATAAAAATAATTTTAGAAACACATATTTTATTCGACACAAACTGCCAAACTTCCTTCACTTCTTTCTTTAACTCAAAATTTATCACAATCCTTGAAGACAAACATTATAAATACTGCATCCCATTTGAAACGCAATATTTCAAAACGCGAAATATCAAAACACGATATTTCAAAACGCAATATTTCAAAACGCGATATTACAAAACACGATATTTCAAAACGCGATTCAGTACAAAACGCGATCTGGTACAAAACGCCATATTTCAAAACACGATATTTCAAAACGCGATATTTCAAAAGATGATATTTCAAAACGCGATATGGTACGTGCGCGATATGATATAGTATATAGCGCGATATCCCTTTTCCAGCCATATAATTTTTTTTCTTAAATTTAAGTCCCCTGTACACAAATGTGTACGAAAAAAGTGACAGGTTGTAATGTACTCTGGATTTTAGCGAATCTTAGTTAAAACGGAATTATTTTTGAACAAAGCATTATATTTTGATAACATATAAATTATATAACATATTAATTATTTTATTATTATTACAGTTATCGGACGAAAACGATTTTGGTCCAAAATTCATTCAAAAATAAATTTTTGACATGATTCTTATTCTTATTACTTAAAACCAAAAAAAATATTTAATTGTAATATTTGAAATATCGCGTTTTGATAATTCGCATTTTAAAACATCTCGTTTCAAATGGGACCCTAATTAGGAGCGGGAGTATAGGATCGGGTTATATCAGGCAGGTCGCTGTGCTCCCGTCACTTAGCAATGCACATTCCGTACAATATCGCGTTTTGTTTTATATCCCTTTTCCGCCCTGACATCACAATTGTGCGTGTTCGAAAGAAAATCATGTCAAAAATTTATTTTCGTATGCATTTTGGACGAACGTACACATTTGTGCATTCCACTTAAATCGTATTCGTCCGAAGAATTTTTTTTGTTTTTTTTTTTGAAATTCTTTATTTATTGAACCTTTCAAACATGAAAATAACAATAAATTTTCAAATCTTAATAACTAAGGTAATTATGTAAATCTGCGGGAGCAGAATTTACTTCTTATCAATAAGTAAATTAATAATTTTATGATTTATGTTATTACAACAGCCATCGTTTTCTTCTTCAATCGCGAAGACGTTGGTATATATTTTAGGTTTCGCGCCAGCAAATTCGGATGAGATACAATTTGCCCTACATAGCTGATCCGCATCTTTTGTAATTCGTCTTTGACAGTTAGGATGCTAAGGTCCTTATGTATATTTTTGTTTTTTACGAACCAGGGTGCAGAATTCGTCCGAAGAATAACACTATAACTGTATAATAATAAAATAATTAATATGTTATCAAATTATAATGCTTTGTTCAAAAATAATTCCATTTTAACTAAGATCCGCTAAAATCCAGAAGACATTACAACCTGTCACTTTTTTCGTACACATTTGTGTACAGGGGACTTAAATTTAAGAAAAAAAATTGTATGGCTGGAAAAGGGATATCGCTCTATATACTATATCATTTGGAACACTGTCGCGTTTTGTACCATATCGGGGTTTTTTTTAAATATCGCGTTTTGTACCAAATCGCTTTTTGTACCATATCGCGTTTTGTACCATATCGCGTTTTGAAGTATCGTGTTTTGAAATATCGCGTTTTGTACCATATCGCGTTCTGTACCATATCGCATTTTGAAATATCGTGTTTTGAAATATCGCGATTTGTACCAGTGCCGACATGTTCTAACTATCACTTTTTTCGCTTCGATGCATTTTCGATGGAATAACGGTATTTTAGAAGTAATATTTTTACAAAAAAAATATTTTTACTTCTAAAATACCGTTATTCCATCGAAAATGCATCGAAGCGAAAAAAGTGATAGTTAGAACATGTCGGCACAGATCGTGTTTTGTACCATATGGCGTTTTGTACTGTATCGCGTTTTGAAATATCGCGTTTTAAAATTCGAATTTTGTACCATATCGCGTTTTGAAATGTCGCATTTTGAAATATCCCGTTTTGAAATATCGCGTTTTGATAATTCGCGTTTTGAAATATCGCCTTTTGAATTATATCGAGTTTTGTACTATATCGCGTTCTGTACCATATCGCGTTTTGAAATATCGTGTTTTGAAATATCACATTTTGTACCAGATCGCGTTTTGTACCATATGGCGTTTTGTACCATATCGCGTTTTGAAATATCACGTTTTAAAATATCGCGTTTTTGTACCATATCGCGTTTTGAAATGTCGCGTTTTGAAATATCCCGTTTTGAAATATCGCGTTTGATAATTCACGTTTTGAAATATCGCGTTTCAAATGGGACCCAGAACATAAATGGACTTAATAATAAAGTAAATTTTTTATAATTTTATTAAAGTTACCTGAAACTATTTTGTTTTTCGCGATATTTCATCGTCGATTTTTTTTATTATTAGAAGTCTGGTGGTACATAACATGTCCGCGAGATAGCTCTTTTTAAACTTTGGCATTCGTCGTATTTCGGGGAAGAAAACACAAAAAAAAAATTCTAAACGGACAAAATAGAGACGCTTATTCACCTTTTAACGAATAGTGACTGACATTTGACGGAATAGTTTAGAACTAGAGTGAAAGGCAATCAAAAACGCTACGTTTAATGTAATATAAACCTCATATAGTTGATTAACAAATATCATCTTTCGCTCGCATAGGAAGGTTGAAACAAACCAAACTTTAGATATAAATTATATACATTACGCAAAACAAACAGATATATATTACAATTCTGGGTCACGCTCACCCCACCCAACATAAACTAGACCGACTAAATACCTTTTTTGTGATGCGCGCATTTGATTTATCGAAGTAAAAGAATTGTTTGAATAATTATGAAAAGCAAAAACATTAGTTCATTGTGTGCGCAAAAGGACTTTTTATTTCTAAATGGCTTACGAGTTGCCTTTCGGTAACAAAGTAAATTACGAAAGATAATTAAAACAAAATCCATGAGCTGTGGTTGCAGCGTTTAAGTTGCTGCAATATGTAGCCTCATTACCTACATTAATTGATCATGGTTTATTTAGTTTCAAAAGCACATTAGTTTTTTACGGAGGAACACATCTCAGTGATTATAGGTATACTTTGGCAAAATTTGTCATTTCTGAAAAAAACTTGTAATTTAACATTTACCAAAATTATCACTGACGATGAAAAAATTATTAAACTTAGTCTAGTTAACAACATCACCACGATCGATTTATGGTTTACGAATACTTGATGAGTTCAATTAAAAGATATTCTAAACAGATTACTGTCAAAACAGATTACTGTCAACACGAAAATAAATGCTTATTGGCCTTTTAATCACTGCCTAGTTAGCACCAGTTCCTATGCGCAAGGTGAAATTTGTTTATACGTGTGAAAGCCTCATTCCGTTTTATTATTATTTCATCATTTGTTACATTAATTGTGAACTAATTGAACATTTTACATACTATCCAGTCAAATTATAGTCATCTATGAAGTTTATATTACATTAAATTAAAACTAGGTTTTGAGAAGTCGATCACCTTTCGCTCTAGTTCTAAAATATTCAGTCAGATGTTAGCCACTTTGCGTTAAAAGGCGAATAGGTATCCTTTGTTTAATTCGGAACTTAAAAAATAGGTAAAAATGAAAAAAATTAATAAATGGTACAAGCTTCTTATAAAACACCGTAATAATGATTTCTTCTTGAATTCGTTAAAAACGTCATACTTTACTTGAACATTTCGTGAAATTGGTTATGTAACCAATCCAAAATTCATATGGAAGCATGTTAATCAAATTCTGAACAATTCTGCTTATTTTAAAACAGATTTAACTGAAATTCATGACGTTATCACTAATGATTCGTTGATTGTGGCTAACTAATGCACTTATAATACTACAGGCCACAGTTGAGTTTTAATTTTGAAATATATAATAATAAATATTAAATACTAATTAAATTATTAAAATTTAAATATGTATATTAATATAAATATTAATAAATATTAAAATAATTACAGTTTAGTGTCGTAAAAAAAGGTAGAAAAATGGCCGATAGGCCATTATTTTACTTTGGTTTTTGCAATGGTGTTATTGTAGAAATAGTATTCCGGCTATACAAAACTTCACTGTACAAATTTATTTATTTTATTTAAACGCGAAGCAAATCAAACACAACTTGTCGCTATGGTGGTTAATGACAAAGAGAATTTTATTTTGTTTTTATAAATATTAATTACAAAAAATGTTGGTCTATTCACCATAGAGGGTTATCAATCGCTTCGTAATTTAATTGCCACTAGATGGCATTACAAATTATATTGGGTATTAAACGCACTTTATAATAAATAGGAATTGCATTGGTGGTAGTACAATATATAAGATAATTACATTAGTAATTGTGTGATGCACAAATGTCATAACAAACTGGTAAGAAATATTTAATATACATAATAAACTGAATTTTTATCTTAACTTAATTACTATTTTAGGTAACCAATTATCCTTATTGTTTTAAAGGTAAGTATCTATATGTGTTAATAAATATATAGAGAAATTCTAGTGTATATTTATTTGTGTTACAATATGCATGACATAATTTGTTGTGATTTGAAGATCAAGTTCAAGGACAAATTATGTTATGTATATTGTTTACATATGTTTTTGGTTTGTTATCTAAATAATATTTAAACTAATTTCTAGGTAATCTAGATGAATTTATATAATGACAAGGTAAGTATTAATTAATTGTTAATGTATATGCGATGTTTTAGGTTTATGTAATATTATCGATGTGTTCCAGGTGAATTCTGTTTCAGGGAGAGAATTTATTCGGGATTAAACAGTTATTGTGATTGTTCCGTATGTTGGTCTATTTTCAGTACTCTTGAATTAAATACACAATCGTAGGAAATTCTTCCATTTAGCGACAATCTGTGTGACAACAACTATGATAATCGACACTTACTTATACACAATCAACTTCCCAACCACCCTATACTTTATTTTCCGTTAACGCTGAATCGCAAATAAATTTGAGTTTGACTTATAGATGACAAATGTGTAAGAGTCACAACAATCAGGTGGTAGATTTTTACCTAAATTCGACGGACGACACATGACGTTTTCGTATACGTATAAGGAGTATAGTATACAATTTTATATTAGTGTGTGTAATTTTTCTGTGGTTATATTTGTTTATTTTCTGCGAATGCAAGCATTAAAAATTATGAATCGGTACAAATCGGTTCAGTTTTTTTGGTGCTTATGTCCTTTCGTCGTCACAATTTTCTGTCCTCTCGTCAAGTATTTGAGTGGTGAGTTAACACGTTCGCGGAAATGACTGCTATAACGGTCATACAATTTTTTCGTTTTTTTAACACGTTTGCGCAAACAACATTCATTTTTTAAGGAATAATTCGACATTTTTTTCAATTCCACAATACATTTCTTTCCACGACGAAATATCATTGCAATTACAAAAGTTATGAAATGTGTTCCTCAATAGCACACACATTTAGAAAGTGTGCGTCAATGTGTTAAGAAAAAAAAAATCAAAAATGTATAGTTAATATTTTATTTTTTTTTTTAATGCGATGTCGAATAAATGTTTTGTTTTCGCAGAAACACAGAATTAGAAATTATTTTAAAACTAAAATTAAATAAATTTAATTTTATTTAAAGCATATTGCATTGCATTTACAAATTTTAAATTATAAATGAAAATGAATTTAGAAATGTCATATTCTAGTAAATTAAATGGCGCACATCGCACTCAACACAAACACACATATCACTGCTATACTCGTATACTTGCGGTTATTTCGTCAACTTGTCGAATTTTGGAAAAAATCGACCCCCAGATTCGATCGGATGAGATTATTGTTTTGACAAAATAGATGGAAAATGTGAAAGAATCGAATTTCGTACGCTACGCAGTAATTCGCTAGTAGTACAACTACATGGTATTGTTCTATATATAGACAATATTCCAATGTAAATAATACAACATCAGCCGTCGCGACCCGATGAGAAGACTAATTTTTTCATATTAATAATCTCATCCGTTCGAAACTGATTGTTGTGATTTTTACACATTTGCCATCTATAAGTCTGAAATTCAAATTTATCCGCGATTCAGCAATGACGGAAAGAAAAATATGGGGTGGTTGATTGTCTATAAGTAAGTAAGTGCCGATTATCATGGTTGTTGTCACACAGATTGACGCTAAATGGAAGAATTTTCTTACGACTATGTATTTAATTCAAGAGTACTGAAAATAGACCAATATACGAAATAATCACAATAACACACTATTAAAATCGAAAAACCAAAGTATAACAATATTTATGGGTGGGTGCACTGCAAAAACAGGACTGAACTAAAACACCAAATGTATTCATTCGAATCTACAGTAAATTTTGAAGTGGTCGTACAATAGCAAACTGAAACTAAATTTTCATAAAGCAAACTTTTTGATGAAATAACTGTTCAGAGCTCAAGCATAAAACGAGCTCAAACTATTACCTATTTAGGTTTTGAAAATAAACTCTCATTTGCCTTGGATGACGAATCATGTTAATCCCTTAAAAATGAAAATTTCTTCTTTTATAGGAGTGGTAAAACGGAAGACTCGATATATTCCTGCATGTCAGCAGAATTACAATTTGTATTTCAGTTACATACGAGGTTGATAAAGTAGAAATCTGTATACCGACATCTGTCAAAGATAAGCGTCAAGTACGCTGTCATTTATTTAGTTGACATTCTGCCATTTAAGAGTATGGAGCATTTAACAATCGACCAACGCGTTAAAATTATTAAATCTTATTATAAAAATAGTGATTCTGTCGTATCCACATTTCGCGCTTTACGAGCAGATTATGGTCGTCATAATCGTCCTACAAAGCAAACCATATTGAATACAGTGAATAAATTTGAACAAACTGGATCTGTTACTGATATTGTAAGGTCTGTGCATCATCGAAGCATTCGCAATGCTGAAAATATCGCTTCTGTAGCTGAAAGTGTGGAAGAAGATCCAAATTTGTCAATTCCTCGTCGAGCTCAACATTTAGGCCTATCTTATGGCTCATTATGGCGCATTTTGCATCTGGATTTGCATCTTCATCCGTATAAAGTCCATTTGACACAAGAGCTAAAGCCTGCTGACCATGGACAACGAAGAACATACGCAAATTGGGTGTTGGAAAAACAGGCCGTCGATGCTGATTTTTCGAACAAAATTTTCTTCAGTGATGAAGCTCATTTTTCGCTTGGTGGATACGTTAATAAGCAAAACTGTAGAATTTGGGGCTCAGAAAATCCACAATTGATTGTAGAGAAGCCATTACACCCGGAAAAAGTCACTGTTTGGTGCGCATTGTGGTCTGGTGGTGTGATTGGGCCGTATTTTTTTGAGAACAACCATGGACGAACCGTTACCGTCAATTCTGAGCGCTATGGCCGCATGTTAACCGATTATTTTTTTACGAAAATCGAAGATTATGACGAAAATCGAAGATCTTGACGATATGTGGTTCCAGCAGGATGGAGCAACCAGTCACGTAACACGAGCAAATCGAGATCTTTTGCAAGAGAAATTTCCTGGACGTTTGATTTCGCGATTGGCTGATGTCAATTGGCCTCCAAGATCCTGTGATTTAACGCCTTTGGATTTCTTTTTGTGGGGCTACGCGAAAGATCGTGTTTACGCAAACAATCCTCAAACTCTTGACGAATTGAAAACTAATATTCGTAAGGTAATGGCCGAGATACCGCCCTAAATGTGCCGAAAAGTCATTGAAAATTACCTCAAAAGAATCAAGGCCTGTAAGAAGTCCCGTGGAGGACCTTTGAATGATATCTTGTTTAACTAAAAATGGCAAGGATCAATCTGTAAAATGAAATAAAAATTACAATACATTCCGAATATTTTGTGTGTTTTTTTAAAGTTTACTTTATCAACCTCGAATTGGATAACCCTTATATTTCTATTATATTCATTCGCATAAGAGCAAATCGCTAAGAGCTATAAGATATCTATAAGACATCTCAATTTATTTAAAGAAATCTATTCTGTGATTTACATGTATGATTTCAGATTATTTAGAATAAACAAAAATTATATTAAAAAAACTCAAACAAACAACTTTAAAACAAAAACACAAAAAAAAAATCAAATTTAGATTTAACATTTAAACATTTCAAAAATAATTCTTCAGAATGAGCCCGATGTGTGATCCTTGGGGAACACCACATGTAACTTCAATAACGTTTGATTTCTCATTTTCCATTATATTTATAACAAATAGTCGCCGATTTGATAGATACGACTTATGGTTCAAGTCGTGTATGTAATCGAGTGAACCCCCAAATGCGCATAAATTCTGAAGTGCTTTTTGATGACAGATGGAATTAAATGCTTTACTGAAATCCGTGTACGCTATACATCTACTTGATGATGTTTTTCTATCTCATTAATTATTTTACTGCTGAATTCTACCACATTAGTTGATGTGGATCGGCCAGGCATAAACCCATTCTGTTTTATTGGTATGACGTTCGTTTGTGGATTTAAAGTTATTGCAACAATTAGTAAAACAATTTCGGAAGAGCTGGGTTGGTATTGAGCTCTAAAACAGATCGCACAGTTAACAATTAAAAAAAAAAAATAATAATAAAACAATTTCGGATTTGATGATGTTGTTGATATTCCTCTGTAGCATGTAACGTCATCACGTTTACCCGATTTAAAAATTGGTGTAATTAAGGAGAGGTTCAGAATAGTAGAGTATATTGTCAAGACCACAACCGTCTCTAAATTCCTTTAAAGCCGATAAAATGTTACCCTCAAAGATAACAGAAGGAGTTATTGAATTGTTGCTATTGCTGGGTGTTCCTTACCATCCACTAGTAACGCTTGGTGTATAGTCTCATCGAAAAAATGCCGTGAAAGTGTCAGCTATATCTTTAAGTTTGAGCAGCTGATGGTATTGTTATAGATCAGATTAGCAAGGTCGAGTATATAATGTAAATAAGTTTCCCTTAACAGTTAATATATTTCTAACTAAAATTTTTAATAAAATTCTTTCTTTTAAATAATTTTACCACATACCCTTATAATTAAAATTCATTTTGGCTTAATAACTTGCACAATCAGTTGTTGCCTGACTCGTAATGTGGTTGTAATTCATTCAGTAGCTCAATTAACTTAGGGTTTTCCAGCATGGTTATATGATTTCCCTCAATATATTTCAAATGAACTCTATCCTCGGTACACTCTTCTAATTCATAGTCTACGGCAATATCCTGAACCGATATCTCAGTCGGTCTAATTAATGTAATCGAAGTTTTAATCTTCGGAATATCAGATTTTTTAGAAAACAGAATAATTTTAAGACGATTGTATGAACCTTCGGTCAAGCATTTTAAATATTGTTCACTAAAAATATTTTGGGACCCGAAAAATTTCATCAACATTTTTAAACGTCCTTGCCAGTTTGGAATTTTTGCAATTTTTTCATGTAAATCAGTTTCATTTTCTTCGGGGAAAATATGACCTATGACCATTACACAAAATGCCACCTCAATATCGTTTTCTGTAATACTTGTGAGTTGACCACACAACATTTTTTTCAAATAAGGCAAAGATCCATCAATAAGGATAACATTTCCTTTTAAACTGAATTCTTCAAACTTATTTGCTAACTGTATGGCGATTAGTGAACCAAACGAATAACCAACGATATAAAATGTATCAATGTGTTTGGCAATTTCTTCATGGACATCGGTATAAATTGCTTCGACAATTTCGCTGATGGTCTGAGCATTAGGAATTTTTGTCAATTGAACACAGAACGTTGGTAAATCAATTGATGACGCAACAGTATTCCATTGTGTTGTAGGTATCCCTTCAACTCCCGGTATAATAATTAATGCTGTTTTAAATGATTTCGAGTTATTCCGACTCGGGAGTCGTATTACAGATTTTTCGTATGCTATTTCTTTACCGAAATTTTGAAATAACATTTGAATTCTAGAAGCAGCTTCCTTTGAATATTTTACTTTAATATCTGTACTAGACTTTTTGCGCTTTTCATTTAACTCTACTAGTTTACTAAAATTGATTGTTCTTAGATCTTGAGCCGATAAAATAATATCAAAATCACGTTCGAGGGTTTGTTTAATTTCAACCGCCATCAATGAATCCATACCAAGTTCGGGTAATGTTCTATCCATTGGAATTGACTTAAGATCTTTAACGCTCATAATGTTTAGAATGTAAGATATCATGTCTGTGCTATTCGAAATGACACGTTTCTCGGCGACTACCATACTGGCAACTATTGGTCTATCACCCAAAAGTAAAGCATCTAGTACATTAAGACAAGATGATATTCTTTGTTGTAATGTGCCTCCGATTTCCATATCTAGATTATCTTCCTGTAAATCAGCAACTAAGCCAACTTCTCCAACAGCACCCCACTGTATGGCTTTACCAGGTAGATTATTTAAATGTCTCTGTTCAATTATTCGTTCCATAATCGAATTAGCCATGCCATAATTCGTTTGACCAGCGTTACCACGACCACATGACACGCTTGAAAATACCACAAAATGTTGTAGACTTTGACATAATTTTCGAGATAATTGATCCAAATGAATGGTCGCGTTTACTTTTGGTGTGAAACATCGTTTGAATTTTTCCCTAGTTTGGTTTTCTATGATGGCATCTTGCAGCACAACAGCTAAATTGAATATGCCAGCCACTGGTCCTAGTTTTATTGCTTCATTTAGTAATGCCTCGCATCCACTTTGAGTAGCAACATTTAAAACGTTTATCTTTACTGTTACGCCGTACGTTTCCCATATTTTAATTCGATAAGCTTGGTATGGTTTCGAAATGCCTCTACTTGATGATATTACTATTTTGCGGGCTCCTCTAATGATCAGCCAATCTACTAATTCCAAACCAAAACCTCCAAGCCCACCAACTATGATATAAGATGCATTTGATTGAAAATTGGCTCGAGGATAAATTTCTATAGGCAGGGACATTGTGTCAAAAGGATTTTCACGAATTTTTAAAAGTACTTTTCCGATATGTTTTCCACTAGCCAAATATCGAAATGCAGCTTCGGGTTGATTTGCGCTAAATACACTAGTTGGGAGCGGTTTTATTATGCCAGCATCAATATCTTTTTGGACGAGCATTTTAATTTCCACTTTATCTTCTTGGCATCCAGCAAGTAATTGGTCAACAAGAATTGCATGAAATGAAATGTTTTTCAGAAATTCACGTAATCCTATTTTAGTATCATTGGCCAAATCGAATTTTCCGATTTCTAGAAATTGGCCTCCTTTACCTAAACAACGTAGCGATGCATGTAACTTTTCCTCAGCCAACGAATTCAAAACGTAGTCAACTCCTGCACCATTTGTTTCGGTTTGCACCATGCGTTCGAAAGATAAATCACGGGAGTTCCCGATGTGTGAATCTATACATATTCAAATTCATAATTATTTGGAATAAATTTTACTTAAATAAAATGATTTTACCTTTCAATTCTGGATATGTTTTTAAGAGATATTCTCGTTTTTCGGCAGTGCTAACAGTTGTGAAGACATTCAATCCATATGCGAGTGAAACTCTGATAGCTGCTAAACCAATACCTCCAGTACCAGCATGAATTAAAATAGATTTACCTTTCTTCACCTTTACACGTAAAAATAATGCGATATAAACTGTACTATAAACAACTGGTACGGTAGCACAGTCTTCCAGTGACCAATATTTAGGACAACACCATGTAAGATCGGGATCCGCGTTTATGTAAGTACTTATTGCTTTAGAAGTTGCCATCCCCATAATTCTGTTTCCTGTGCTATCAATTCCCGAATATTCCATACCTAACTCACATTCTTCGTTGAGGCGATTTTCTCCACTCGATTCAAGTACTAATTTACCAGTTGCGAGCATAATGTCCCTGAAATTAAGAGCCGCGTAATAAATTTGAATTTGATTGTCTGCGAATGGTTTGGTAAAGCCGCCATTAAACCATCGTAATGATGACAAATCGCCTCTTTGAGTTTGATTTACATAGGCATGAATATCAGTTGGAGCATTTCGGATCAATGTTTCAAATGCCAAATGTCGATAAGTACCCCATGTGGCCTGAAAATAAGAATTTTTTTATAAATTTTCAAATTTAGATTTTTCAAACTCGAATTCAATATTTACATTACGATATATGTTGATGGCGAAGTTTAACTCCAATTGCTTTTTATAAAATGAATTGTTGGTGTCAAACGGAGGTGCTGTCGGATCATCAATAAATACACATTTGACATTAGTGCCATTCGGTTCTTTTCGAATGCAATTCACGAGGCCAATGATACCAGAAAGTGGTTCATCCTGTGAGTAAATAATAACAGCTTCTTCCTTATTCGTAGCTTTAAGTTGCTCCAACCATTTAAATTGTGTATCTTCCAATGAAACTTTGATTAAGATTGGAATTTTTGGAATTTCATTGGATTTCTTTTGTAGCATTACCAGCGTTTCGTTATCAAGGGGAATCACCGCAACGAGGCTGAAACCTTGTGGTACAATTATATGACTGTGAGCTACATTTACTGCTTCTCGTGATATTATATAGCCGTGATCTAGGAGGCTTGTCTGTGAAGTTTCAAGAAATTTCAGCTCGTTCAGACATCCTGATTTGATAATAAACAAACAATTTGACTGGGAGGATAACGTTCCATTTTCAATCTGTATATTCTCAAGTTCCATCTCGTCTGAAGTTAAACTCGTTAAATCTGCAACCATCAGTGGCAAATTCTCAATTGCTTCCTTTACTTTAATTATTAAAGGTGTATCACTTCCGTCAAGTACTTCGACACATTTTACATTAAGTGTTGAAACATTTTCAAGCGCATGTTGCACACAAATTCTGGCAGCATTTATTCCACTCATTTTAGGTGTTGGCAGATATGGTAGGAATTCATATGATTCTAAAACTGGTGTGCTTTGTACTATTCTCCGTCCGATTGGCTTTGCTTGTAATCCTTTTACTTCTATTCCGCCCGCTTGACAAATATTCATATTTTTGTTCACAAAGATTTCAAAAATATGAGTGTTCAGTTTCTCAGGATCAAACATATTTACAAACTCTTGATGCAGTTTAGTATCGATAGTGATTTTCTCGATTCCCGTAGGTATTAGTAGATTACGAGTATCATTTCCCACAATAGATACTTGCAATAGACAATCCATAAAAGACACAAAATTTGAATTCCACCGCACTTTTCCATAAAGTCCATCTGATTGTGCTTCAACGACAGCACGAAATAGTCCATCGTAATGATAGCCCCGAAGACGTAATTCTTTATAAAAATCCTTTGTTGGTAAATACGGACTATCACTTTTAGTAGGCGGTGGCAAAATTGTCAATTTCATGTTGTTCGTAAGTTTTTTTATGTATCCAGTGACAACAGCCTCATGTCCTTCTGATATTTCAAATCGACCTGTTCCCGGTTGAATCATTACAAGAAGGTCCACAGCCGTCTGGCCTGTGAGCGGTGTAGCTCTTAAATATTTAACATCATCGAATTGTACATCAGTATTTGAGCATAATGTACCCATCATTGTTGCAAATGTTTGCCAAACTAGACTTAAATATCCAGTTGCTGGGAACAAACACTGTCCGTCAACTATATGCCCCAAAATATATTCATAATCGTGATCTTGAAGTGAAACCGTGAATTTTCGTTGCCCGCTCTTCACTTTTTCCGCTGCACTCAACACAAACCAATCTTCCGAATGATCCCATTTGATTAGGTGAGATATTTTTGGTGTACCTCGTGAAACTGGAAATTTTACCTTGGGGTAAATTTGTTCAATAGCGATGTCTATCCCAGTCAGATAAATCCTAAAAATTAAAAATGTTTTAAATTTTGATAGGAAGTAGGATATTCACTTTTGTACTTACTTTCCCAACGCTGTTAAAAAGAATTCTAAATTGTTTTTATTGTCCCGTTGAACCAACGGAACATAAATCGCTTCAGGAAGTGATATTCGTAAAATTGATTGAAGTAAACCATGTGGAGCAATTTCAACTAACACTGCATGATGAGGTAGTAATAACGAAGCTTCTTCAAATAATACCGAGCCCAGTAAATTATTTGTCTGGTATTGTGCTGAACAGTATTGTGCTTCGGGTTGATTCCATTCGCTTTCAGGTATACTGGTACTTAGCCATTTAGTTGAACGTTTCTTTGGTACTTTAATAATTTCAAGAAGGTATTTTAACAGGATTGGACCCATGTTTGAAATATATCTCGAATGGTACGCAATATTAGAACAAGCAACTTCTTTTGCAAAAACACCTTCGTCCTTTAATTTTGTGATAAAATTTTTAACTTCGTCGCAAGGCCCCGAAATAGTACACGAATCTGGACCATTGTGGCATGCGATGTCAATGGTTGAGGGCACACGTTTAATTAGATTGGTATAAGATAGGCCGATGGCGGCCATTGATCCTTGAATTTTTTCCACTTCTAGGCTAGCAATGCCACGGGAATAAGCACATAATACCATTTGTTCCATAGTTAAACAATTATCAGCATATGCACATCCCAATTCTCCGACAGAGTGACCAATTGTAAAATCCGGTTGAATATTAAGTGCCGTTAAACAGTCACACAGTGCTGCCTGAATTGATGCAATTCCAACAAACGAGTGCAATATATTATCAAACATGGTCTTATCCGGCGACGTTATTATGTTCATTAAATCAAGACCCTTCGGTTTTAATAAATCATGACACTTCTGAATAGATTGTCGAAAAATAGGCAGCTTTAATAAATCAGTTCCCATTTCATTCCATTGAGAACCCATTCCACTGAACACGAAAACAATTGGACGCTTTATGCCACTAAAATGTTGCACTTCTTTTGAGATGCATTGAGCATTGTTGCCCGCCACGTGCTTATATAAGCCATAACTTTTAAAAACATTTCCCGAGATTGATTGACTTTGTGCGTTATGTAAAAGTCCGATGTATTCCGAATCAATAGGCTGTGATGCCAATGCCTCATGTATTACATTACAAGCATCTTCAGTTCTTCCTGACCAGTTTACTAATCTCGGTATGGAATCCTCTGGAGCGCCATAATTTAATTTAACCTTAGGATTGGCTTTTAACAGACAATGCGCATTTGCACCACCAAGTCCAGTTGAATTAATTGCAATTAGTGGGCCTTCTAATTTTTGTGTATTATTTACAACCTGAAGTCGATTTTTCTGCAGTGATTCAATATCTAGGCGATTTTTATAAAAATGTAGGTTCGGTGGAATTAATTGATTTTCCATTGCAAGTATGCACTTGGCAATTGAGCACATTCCGGATGCAGCTTCAGAGTGTCCCAAATTTGATCTTATTGAACCAACTGGCATTGGTACGTTCCGATTTTTACAATAAACTGCATCTAATGCAATGCATTCAACGGGATCACCGGCTATTGTACCAGTGGCATGGGCTTCTATGTAAGATATAGTTTCCGGTTTTATATTGATTTCTTTATAAAAGTCATTTATTAATTTTATCTGCATTTTCTCGGAAGGATGTGAAATTCCTTCTTCCTTAAATCCATCACAATTTGTTTTTGAATGTACGAGCGTGCTATAAACTCGTTTCGCATTTCTAGATTTTTGTAGTAATATAACTGAGATTGTTTCGGCACGAACATAACCAGATGCATCGGCATCAAACGGCCGACCAAATCCATCTGCAGCTAATACCCCTAATCGTGCAAAACGCATTGTAACATTTGGAAAAAGTGTTAAATTTGTGCCACCCACTAACGCTGCGTCACATTCTTTATTGCGTAAAGCAGTAAATGCCGCGTCTAAGGCATATAGGGAGCTACTACAAGCTGTATCGAGAGCAAGAGATGGCCCTTGAAGTCCTAACGTATAGGAAATCCGATTTGCTAGCATCGTTCGTGTACATCCAGTTAAACTAAACCCATCGCCATTATCTCCATAAATTATTTCATTTTCCGTTTCATTATAGCACACGCCAATAAAAACTCCGGTTTTAGTACCCCGCATTGATTTTGGATTCATTCCTGCATCCAAAATTGCTTCGTACGCCTTTTCAATTAAAATACGTGACTGTGGATCCATTTTATGCGCTTGTTTGGAATGAACTCCGAAAAATGTTGCATCAAATTTTTCAATATTGTAAATTTTACCCGAACGTTTTGGTATTTCTGGATTATCGTGTGGCCACCGTCTTTCATCGTCATCAACCATATCAATCTGGTGTCATAAAATAAAACTGAATTAAATTCATTTATAAAATGTCGAATTTTAAAAATACCTTATTGTACAGCTTATGCTCCAATTCACAGATGTTCAAAGCATTCGGATAACTGCCTGATATTCCAGATATGACAATTTCATCGTCTGGTCCATTGTACAGTGTGCGCGGGTAGACGTTTTTCGATATATCCCGCTCTCCCATATTTTATAGCAAACTTTGCTCTTTATATCACAAAACCAATTTACTATTTAAACAAAACCAAATCACATTTCAGCTTTTTATACCAAAATATTGCACCTCGCAATCATTCTCGTATTATAATTTTAAATTAATTTAATTTCTAACTACGCATTGAATTAAATAATTCATTTGTTATTTTTTGTTAGAAATTCCGAAAATTAGAAATTAATTGAATTGTAAATAGGGTTAAACCCCGGAAATAGGGTAGATAAACGTCAGCTAATAATAGTGTTACGCCTGATTGTATCACTGGGTTGTGAATATCTCCATCCATATACGATTCGCTACAGCAACAATTCTAACAATTTACAGCGCTTCCGGAATATTCTTGAAAATATCTTAGAATAATTTTCCAAATAAATTCTTAACACTTAAAACATAACAACAATAATTTTCATTACTTTTGATTATTCCAGGGCGCATATTCTTGATATCGGTGGATATTTTCGTCGGCGGATTATAATTTGCATTAAAATTTTTTATATTTTTTTGCCGGCTTCTTTAATTGTTTTTTTTTTAATTTGCTTGCAAGTTTTCTATTATTTATTTCACTACTAAACAAAAATCGGTGGAAATTTCCGACTGGCCCCTAGTGGAAAAAATCGAATATTTATACCAAAAAATTATACTGAGGAATACCAAAATCAATTTATTTTTGTATAAATCAGTGTTCAAAATTAAATTTTCTTTCCCAAAAATTTCTTTCTCTATTTTACGAAATAAACGAAATGTTATTAGATTTCTTTCTTTTGGAAAGCAAATGTAAAATATTAAATATATTTCCCCAGAAAAAAACGTTTCAGTATTTTGTTTTAATTTCTTTCTGATTAGAATATTTTTAATTCTCTCTCTCAATAGTTATGCATTCGAATTATATTTTAGTGTAAAACAACATGTTTATGTAAAACTAAAACAAAATATTAATAATGGAAAATTTTAATATTTCAAGTTTGTAAATTTTTACAAATCAAAATCAACTTTTTGGAAAAAGCTTCCAATTCTTAACCGATTATTGTAGGATTAGGTATGATGGATGGAAATCTTAGAAGTTGATTTTTGGAAGAAGTTCTGGAATATGGCCACCTGGGACGGAACTCGACCAATTCTTAACCGATTATGATGGAATTGGGTAAGTTGGATGAAAATGGGATTCTTAAATGAGTTTTAGTAGAAGTTGTGGAATATGGCCCCCTGGGACGGAACTCAACCAGTTCTTAACCGATTATGATGGAATTGGGTATGTTGGATGAAAATGGGATTCTTAAATGAGTTATAGTAGAAGTTCTGAAATATGGCAACCTGGGACGGAACTCAACCGGTATGGCAACCTGGGACGGAAGTCAATTTAATTATCTCATTTCAATCTAATATACCCATTTCCATCATAATCGGTTAAGAATGGGCCGAGTTCCGGCCCAGATGGTCATATTCAAGAACTTCTTGAAAAATATTACTTTAGAATCCCATTTCCATCCAACATACCCAATTCCGTCCCAGGTGGCCATATTCCAGAACTTCTACTAAAACTCATTTAAGAATCCCATTTTCATCCAATCCCAGGTGGCCATATTGCAGAACTTCTTTCAAAAATCATTTAAGAATTCCATTTTCATCTAACATACCTAATCCCATCATAATCCGTTAAGAATTGGTCGAGTTCCGTCCCAGGTGGCCTAATTCCAGAACTTCTGTTTACTAATACCTGTATATTAATAAATTAATGAATTATGAATAAATTTCTTATCCTTTTATTTCTTACAAAAGAAATAAAAAATATATATTTCGATGAAATTTTGAATTATTCTGGATAATAGCCAGATAGTGTTTTTAATCAAGGTGAGGTTACCAAGACATTGGGGAGGTTTGGTTTCGAACTAATGAAACATTGAATTTTTTGTATTTAAAAAATTCGGTCGTCTCATCAAACTGCAGTGACCAAACTACAGAAATTTTGAAAATACTTTGAACTAATCAAAGTATAATCATAATGCCTTAGCGAATTTTGATGATTCGCTACGCAATTCCCAACCCCTTCGTAACCTCGAATTTTATTGTATTTAACGCATACATGCGATTTCTATATGAAATTTTGGATTATTCTGGATAATAGCCAATAATAGCCTCCCCAATGTCTTGGTAACCTCACCTTGATTATATGTTTCGATCTTTAAGAGTAAAATAAAAATTATTATTGTTATTCTTCCAAAGGAAAGGAAATTAAAATAAATTAATTCTTTCTTTTCCCTTTCGGTTGAAAAAAGGAAACGATACCAAAAAATAAATTGAAAGGAATGAAATGAAAATACCAAAATTTCTTGTCTAACAATACGAAAACAAAATACATATTTTTAAAAATAAAAAGCGTGGAAAAGGAAAGTAAAAACCAAAGAATATTCGAAAAATCAAATTTGGATTTGAACACTTGTATAAATGATTAGTTTAAATAGAAATGGTTAAAGTTTAATATACACTTGCTAGAAAAAGTCTGCGTTCACCTGCTATCTATCAGCTTATATCATTAAACAATCAAAAACCAACAAATATTTTCAACATTTTATTTCATCTATTTCGCTTTTTAGGGTTTTCGAGATAGAAGTTGCAACGACTTTTTTCATGTGAGATTTAAACAACCGAACTGCTGCCTCCCAGAGGCCTCCAAAGAGTGGGGATCTAGGAGGAATGTATTTTCACGTAATGCCTTCATTAGAATAAAATTCTTGCAGCTCTATGTTTGATCCATGAACTAAATTTTCCATCTCTTTGATTGTTCTGTTGGCGCCCACAAAATTTCCGTGGTTATCACTATAAATGATTGCATTTCGTCCTCGTTTTGAAAAAAAAAAACGTTTCAAGCATTCGATGAAAGTCAACTCCAACTATATTAAATAGTCTGGCAGCATTCAAACGATCTGGAGGCAACGACGCCTTGATCTGTTCTTCTAACTTTGGTCTAAACTTGAACAGGAGATACAGCTTTTAATAACTCGCCTAACTGCATCCTTGCCATTGACTATCCAGTACTTCTGGCGCACAGCTGCTAACGTATACTGAACTCCAGCATACATATTTTTTATGTGTTCATGACGAATAATCAACCTTGTCAGACCATGATCTTTTGGTAAAATCAACTGATGCTTTTGATCGTAATCTAAATTACTGTTCTTCAGTCTTCCTCCTACTCTAAGCATTCCTTCTCCATCAACAAATGCCGAATTTGCATGATTTTCCGGCAACGTTTTATTGTTTAACAACATTCTAATCTCCAAAGCACCAGTGCAAATAGTCTTCTTTCTATGTATATCTGTCTATGAAATGAAAACAGTAAGCTACAACGCGCTTGAGTCTCACCACCGAACTAGAATGTTCAATATTGAAAATATCTATAGCTCTTACAGAAACAAAAGATGAATGTTCATTTTTTAGCTCAGGCAACTCCTGAATGTTTGCAATATTTATTTTACTAACTGGCCACTTTGGCTCATCATTCTCTAAAAACAAGGGACCGTGCCACCAAACATCCAAAAGAACAATCTCATGAGGTGAAACCCCTCTAGACACCAAGTCTGCAGGATTTGATTTCCCAGCAATGTTTCTGAATTTCATATGTTTACTACCATCTAAAATTTCGCTCACCCTATTGGCCACATATGTTTTCAAATTGTGGGGTTGAATCCTTAACCAGGACAAGGCAATGGTCGAATCAGATTACAAAACATTCTTTCCAACATTTATCTTTAGAGACGCCACCACATTTTGAACTAAATGAACAAGAATCAATAGTGCAGTCAATTCTAACCTCGGCAAAGAGATTACTTTTAAGCGAGGTACTCTAGATTTGCTACATAGGAGATTCATAACTACACTACTATTATTGCTTTTGCAGCGAAGATATACACACGCGCCATACGCTTTTTGCAACGCGTCACTAAAACCGTGTATTATTCTATATCACTAACATTTTCTGGAATGACACATCGCTTTAATCTCAAATTATTCAAAAATTCCAAACTATCTCTAAAATTAATCCAATCTACTTTTAAATTCTCGGGTATGTTAGCATCCCAATCTAGTTTTTCCATCCATAATCTCTGAATAAAAATTTTTGCACTTAAAACTACTGGCCCCAATAGTTCTAATTGGTCAAACAATTTACTAATATCATACAATATTGATCTTTTTGTAATTATATTGCTGTCATCCAATGGCTGAACCAAAAATGTGAATTTGTCGCAAAATGGTGACCGATTCTCCATTGGAATATGATTTATTAACTCCTTAGAATTTGAATACCACTTTCTTAATCTCATCACTGCTGATGAAAACATTTTAGTTAATTCATCATACATTGCAATACCTTCCGCTAATGTTTGACAACTCGAAAGTAAATCGTCTACATAAAAATCAGTCTTTGAAATATTTGACGCTAATGGGTAATTTACTGATTCATCTACATCTTACTGTTGGATAACACGTGTTGATAAGTATGGCGCAGATGCCGTTCCATAAGTTACGGTCTCCAACTCGTAAATCTTTATCTAACCATCCTGTACATTTTTTCGATATCACTTGAGAAAGCAATGACATGCTTCCTGAATCTCAACACAATTGATAATAAATCCTCCTGAACTACGGGACCTACAATTATTAGATCATTTTGCTGAAATCTGTAATGACAACATCAACCTTATTTCCCGCCTCCATGGTATTTAGAGTAAGTGATGTGAATTTTATTGTGGTCATAAATCCACTCCATAATAAGCCATGTTTGCAATTTAACATTAGTTAATTAAACATTACACAATACTCTCGAGATGGGAATGCAAGACAGTTTTTAGAATTGATTGGTTCCTCTTCTCTGGGATAGCGTATTCCAAATTGCTTGCCATTATGTCACCCATTTTGCCATTGAGTTTTTAATTACAGTTCATTCCTACTTAGAATCTCCGTTTGAAACAAAAATTATGCACTTTTATGTTCTGATTTAAACAGTTAAATTTACCGTAACCCGTTGGTGCTCAGAACCCGTTGGTTCTCTCTCCGCTTATGACTGCAGATGCAAGCTTTATAAGTGGGGGGTGTTAAGACTACCTCTTTCTGTTTTTTGTAGTAACTGCAAGTACATACTCGTACATTATTTAAAAAATAGAAAAAATTAAAGACTCAACATTATAAATATTAGGTGTGTAAGTAGAAACTTTGCTTTTTTTTGGTCAAATTCAACTTTACTGTTTGTTGTTGGAGAATACGCCACATGCTACAAACCTTTCAAGCCTAAGGAAAAGATGAACTCCTGGATTAATTTTTCTCTATGTGGACGAGCGTTATCATGCAGCAATATCACCTTCTGCGTTCCTTTGCCCGTAAATGGTATTTTTGCTTTAGAGCATCACTTAATTTGATTAATTCGGCCTGGTACCGTTCAGCTGTAACAGTTTGGCCAGGTTTCAGAAGCTTGTAGTAAATGACTCATTTCCAATCCCACCAGACATGGTTTAGATGTTGATGGCTGGCCTGGATCAACCCATGGTTTTCTGCGTTTATGATTATCGTACAAAATTCATTTTCCATCATCCGTAATGATTTTGTGCAAACAATTCTTTCATTTGTACGCAGAAAGCCAATTCATGCAGATGTCAACACTTCGGTTTTTGTTTTCTTCGGTCGTTTATGAGGAACCATTTTCCTTCATTCTGTTTTTTCCCCCATTTGCATTACATGTAATCGAAGTGATATTTTTTGGTAAGTAACTCTTAATTGTTCTTCAAGCTCAGCTTCTTCCGCCAGATTCTTGGCATCACTTAAACAATTACATTTTTTTTTTTGAGAAACTCAGAGACTTTACAAAAGCATTATTTTTATTTGACAGAAGATAATACAGGTTATAAAAATGATTTTATTGGGAAAGTTGACTCTTCTAGATCTTGCGCATGCGATTTCTCTAAAAAACACTAAAAGTGGAATAACTTTTGCACCATCAACAATTCGAAAAAAATTTACTTGGCTGTTTTAGGTGAAAGAGCCCCCCTATATTCTGCTTTGTTTGATCGTCCCCTTTTGTCACCCTGTCCCTGCAATCCATTTTTCGTTTCAAAACGTTTAAACGTACATTTAAAATACCTTTTTGTGTTAGTGCTGCCTCTAGCGGTAAATAGCAAACACATATTTTTTCTGCTTGAAATTTTTTATTATCATATACAGTACAGATTTTTGCAGATTTACCATTCGATATATGTCGCCAAAGTAAATAAAAGCGGTTTTTGCTTGTGGATGTGTTTTGTTCCGGGCAGATTATTTGTCTGTAGTTTCTCTATACAGCCCAACGGATTGACTGATCGGAATAAAACTGCATACTTACGTTTTTCCTAAAATTGGGAGATCCCAATGATTTTTGAATGAAATCAGTCCAGCAGAAGTGGCTTGAAAAGTATGTATATGGCATTTACGAAAAAAACGATTAAAAATAAAAATTCAAACAAAATTCGTTCATATATATTTTTTTTAATTTTACCGGAAATTAATCGATAAGAACTCGATAAAAACTTTTTTTATCGGGCGGATTGATTAATTGAAAATTGAAATTAAGGCTAAATGATTTTTGATCAAACGAGACCGTTTTACCAAAAGCCTGGTAAGTGTAATTTATCGCTTTAGAAATCAAATGTGGAGTATTCGAGACCTATACGTATTAACTCGTGGCATCCTTCCACTTTTTAAAAAGAAAAGGATTTCTCCGCAACATAAATCGTCCACTTAAAAATTTATATCGTGGTTAAGGCCTTAGACGGGAGTTTCTAACACAACAATATTTCAATAAATGATCTCAATCGATGATCGGGACAAACAAAGGGCTTAAGTCGATAAGAACGACTCATTTCTAGCGAAAGTTAGACTCGAAATGCAGCTAAGTCGCCGCAATATTTAAGTAAGCCTCATAAAGGGGCCAGGCCAAGTAAAGATTATAAGAAAACCGAATGAACGTTACTCGCACTGTTATATTGGTCCAACAGCGACGTTAATGGAGGTTCCGTTATGGATTGGAGAGGGATTTTCTTAGATGCCCGGCCAAATCTTGTGCCGATAGAGGATGGTTCTCCGACAAACATGAAGCACAGTGGCGAGATTTTGTCCATACATGCATTTTATTAATGTATGAAAACGCAAGACAATACAATACTTTTTTAAGACAATAAAATACAATACGTCTTTGGATAATCTCAAGACCGTTGTTACCGGCTGGCTACTGCCATCCTGCAGATTCCATCTAATATCCCGCAGAAGCCTCACACGATAATTTTTGCCGGGTATAACTCAGCGAGAAATTCGAAGGTCGTGGGGTTTGAGGCTTGCGGGTATTCTGGCTTACACCGTGATTACAGAGATTTTATAAAAGAAAACGCAAATATTAAATAAAACCCGGATGTTCCGCCGAAATTCGTCGACCGGAACTTGAGGACGAACAAAGCAAAAAAAATTAAATAAAAAAAATAACTATAACTGTGTGAGGTGCCTTGGTGCGCGCTTCCGTCCGAATTCAAACGGCACAAGCACCGGTTCCGAAATCGGATGCGGACACCAAGGGACCGCTGATATCGCACCGACACAGAATGGGAGTCTCCCCTCCCATCATACCCAATCAGAAAAAAATAGCAATTCATTGTCTATTATTTTATTCCCCAGCCGAGGAAACAGAAAACATAACCCGTAATATTAAATCCAAAAAGAAAACGCAACTAAAAATAACGATCTGAAAAAAGGAACTTTCGCTTTGCGGCGCTCGATTACAAAATATTTGAATTAATAAAAATAATGAAAAATAATAAAAATGAATGAAAATAATAAAAAAATAAAAATTAAAGTAAAAAACAAAAAAAATGGTACCTTAACACTAAACGACCTCAGTTGCGGCCTTGTGCAACCGTTATTGTTGCGGGGCCTCTCTCCGATACCAAATAAATGGGTTGCGGCCTAGGTGCCGTCATGCCACAGGCAACTCCAGTTACTCGGACCGTTGGGCGACTTCCCGCCGTAAACACAAAAAACGAATGGCCTTGGTTGACCACCCGTATGTTGCGGGGCCTCTCCCCGTTACCCAAAAAAAACGAATAGCCGGTTGGCCACCCGTACCGTTGCGGCCTTGGTCGTGCCGATAATTATATAAGATAGCCTCGTGGAAGGCCACCTGTTGCGGAGCGATTACTGTAAACACTCCCGTACTGTATATGGTACCCGTAGAATTTATATACGGCACCATTAGTAAAAGTTAGTAAAACGTTAGTAAAACGTGGTTGGTGGATATCCGCGTCCGTCGAAATATATATACCCTTCGTAGCAATACGGTATAGAGCTTTACTTGAATTTTGTTTTTAACTAAACGACGTCAAGAAAGCCCGTAATAGGACACCCCACTTAGATACACAATCAAAAGGCACTGCTAATTCACCCAAAAATATTTATGTGGTTTTATTTATATATATACTGGCACAATATAATTCTTTTGGATCGTCCACAGAAACTATCCAATCCGTTCTATTTAGCACAAGTTTAAAAATGGACGATTGACCTTTTGCCCAAAACAAAAACTATATTTTAAAATAATATTTGTCTTTATGCGGTTACACCCAACCAAAAAAAATTTATTATTTTTCTATACAATATGATTTTCTTCTTCAGTTACAAAAAAAACTAAACTTATTTTTTTATATAAAAAAAATTACAAACTCAACTCTTAAAAAAAATCACAACTTGATTTTTTTATCATATATCCAAGAACGAGACGCACCACATAACGACGCGCAACACGTCATCTAAGAATATCTCTTCTTCTCTGTTTTTCGTTGGTTTCGTTTTAATTGTGCACAAAAAAAAAAACGTTTTTTTTTTAACTCCCGACTACATCTTAATGAGGGATCTGGCTACATTATTTCAAAGGTAACAAAATTTAATTTCGAATTAATTAATGATTGGTCCCTTGACTCTTAGTCAGGTCTTATTGCTGTTGGAAAGTGCATGCTGCTGCTGTATGAGGCAAACTGATATGGCCTGGCATGGGTGAGGATCTCCGCTTTTCTTACATTTTACAACTACATACTTTATGCCGTTCCCATCCGGTCACCCAAATTTATACTTAATTCGTTTTCGCATATAGTCCCTCTTTGCTGCGCGCCCTCAAAGAATGTATACCGCCAAATTAAAAATCACCCATTAATTGGGCAGTGTTCTTTATCATATGGCCTTAAATTCAAAATAAAAAAAACATTCATATCTGATTAACGACCTGAGAAATGGCTGAAGCTTCATCAGGTAAATTTTAAGCGATGTGTTAATTTTGGGGTGCACTGTATATTTACATTTTGTGATAATTAGAAATTTGATTATTCCAAAACCGTCTATTGAAATTTAGTTTTTTGCTGATTTTGCTTAGCCGGAAATGAACTTTTTCGACAAGTTTTATTTAATTTAAATATAATTTGCGATTCGATGCGAGTGGCACATACTTGCGTCAATTAAATCCATAAATTATCATTAGTAACTGTTGATTTGGTTGGTAGAAAAGGTAAAAATTAGAAGAAACATTTTGGTTCGTTGCTTACAACAGCGAAGTAAATTTGTGTTGTGAAATTAAGTGAAAATATTATGGCTGAGCAGAATATTAAGGGATTATATCGGCGTCGTTATATAATGAACCGATTAATTTTATATTGGTGATTTATTGAATTTTATCATAACTATAGATTTATATGATCGATGATGATGAAAGGCGCTGGTCACACGAAAATTCCGAAATACTAAAACGATCGGGTAAAAGTTATAATATCGAGAAATTTGATGCCGTACATTCTTTGGAATTCATTTCAAACAAGCACCCGCGATGGATTGCAGTTTGGATTCAGGGTCTGGATTTAGGTATTAACGGTACTCTGCGTTGTATGTTATCTAATCGAATATTGTATACATTGCGACTTAAAGAACCATCCGTATTTGTTGACACAGCTTACAGTAGCTCACCGTATGTTCTGCGGAAATATTCTGAGGATTAATGAATGCGTTGGCGGCGCACTTAACACTTCATCCAAACATTACATTGCAATTTTTCCCAATAGGATTGTTAGCTGCAGATGGAGATTGTCGACCATTTGATGCCAATGCATCTGGTTATGTTCGTGCTGAAGCAGAATCAGTTTTAATATTAAAAAAACACAGGGATGCAAAAGGTAGAGGGGTGGAATAACGCACTCTTCCAGTGCGGCCGCCCCTGAATAAAAGGACGACACATATGCTGGATCCATTACTCTCGCCTTGAGACGACTACACAAGGAGTGAATGGGAGTATTGAAAAATGGAACACCAACACGAAGTGAAATCTGAACTCCCAAAGACAAATTGGCCAAAGGCATTTGACGGCAAAAGAATAATAAATCTGAATACCAGAAATAAATCTCCGTTCTATTTTATTATATATGTATATATATTGTAACGACAAAAGAAATGAAAATAAAAAAAAAACTCAAAAGAAAACTATTATACTTTAATCAAAAGCTCCTCTCTCTCTCTCTGGCACTATATCCCATCAAGGGATTTAGCCGCCTCAAATGAGGTTTCATAATCATATTTTCATACACAATCCGTCTCAAAGATTGTGTTTGGAAAGAGAAAACAAGGGGAAGGAGAAAAAATTAAGAAAAAAAGATGAAATATGAAAACAAGATAATAATTCCGCATTCGTTACCAATATGCACAGAATGTGTGCGCCACCCGACCGTTATTTGAAGCACGATTACAATATAATTTAAGTTAATTTAAAAAAAAAACTTTAATTTAATAATAAATATAAAAAAAATTGTATCTGCTTGACCTCGAGTAGGCACCCTTGAGGGTTGCGGCTGCCGTTATCGTTGCGGTGTCTTCCCACCGAATTCAGAAGTTATGAATGGCCTACTCATTTCGGGGTGGATAGTAAATTTGGTGTGCCAAAAGAAGTCGCCAAGCGGCTCAGTTTGAGTCACCTTTTCGACGAGCTGATGAGAACTCTGGGAACTCGACATTACAGGACAATGGCGTATCCACAGGCGGATGGCCTCATCGAAAGATGACACCATACGCTGAAGGCAGCAATTCTCTGCCACAACACCGAGAAATGGACGACGCATTTACCAACAATTCTCCTTGGCCTTCTATCAATGTATAAAAAGGATTTAAATGCAACCCCGGCCGAACTCGATTTCGGTACAACGCTTCGCATTCCAAGTGCATTTTTCGTTGAGCGCAGCCATCAAAGAAGACAGAGACACAATAGTCATCGACCTGAGAAATGCAATGAGCAACATTCATCCAACAATAACGGCGTGGCACGGCAGTCCAAAAGTATTCGTGAATGGAGATTTGCATACAATGCCCCCCCCCCCCCCCCGTATTTCTGCGAGACGAGGGCTCGAATGAATGCCAAAATATTTTCTCGTGCAATAGCCATCACATCACATGAAGTGATGCGACTATATCGGAAATTGCTATTCTCTTACTCAATTCATATGACGTGATACCGCGAATGACATAACCTCTACTTATATGGCATATAGTTTCTTAAGTTGATGTAATATTTGACATTTATATGAATCACCATATTCAAAATTATTTTTATTTTGTGTTGCGTGTTCAGATTCAATTTTATTGTGTTGATTCAATTTTATTGTGTTATTTAAAATTTATTAATTATTACGTTAATAAATAAATATTTAAAAGAAATATGAGTAGTGTCGAGTTTTTTTTATACCAACGATAATGAAGAGGAGGAAAATGTTCACGAGATGGCTGTTAAGCATCGACAATTAAGAGATGCTTGTAATCCTTTGGAACTTCAAAATAGTTTAAAAGTTTTTGCAATTTCTATATGTTTTTTATAAATATTTATATCATAGTTCTTCTTGTTTCTTTCAGATTTATTAATACTATCGAATAAATAAAGAATTATTTAATTATATTCTTTCGATACTATCAGGCCAAATTTGCTTGATATTGGAAAAGGAACTATGTCCACAAATAATTAAATTCCCAACAACCAATGAGGAGATTTTCCTGGTGTAATTGGCTCTGTTGATGGAACTCATATAAAAATAATAACACCAATAAAAAGCCAAACGCATTTATCGAATGAATCGGATTAAACCATAGACACCTACATGTATCCAGACACAGTATTATGTTTTGCACTAACACACATATACGGTCTATTGAATGAAATTGAACAACGGACACAAATTAACAAAAAATGCATGGGAATTGTTTTTTGGATGATTTTCATTGAAATGCAAATAAAACTCCATTTTTTTTTAATTTTAATAATTCAACAATATTTAATAATACATAAATAATAAAATAAATAAAACATAAATTTTGGAATTCAATTCATTTTTGACTAATATATAACTAATATTAATGAAATTAAAATTAAATATAACATTTTTAAACAATAAGTAGGAATAACGAAAATTTATCACAATACATATTATTTCATTAGGTAATTAATTACTTATAAAGAAGATTATAAAGGTATATATTATCACATATCAAGAAAATTTATAAAAAATTGTTTAATTTTCTTTTATTAAAATTTACTTTGGCAAAGTTATGGTTTACTTCCTTGCAGTAATTTAACAATATAATGTTTGCCATGGGAAATAATAACATTTTGAAAATGTTAATATTTGTTTGTCTGCAATTGCAAACTCTATTGGTGTCGATATAAAAATTTTCTTACTGAACGCTATTTAAAGTAAGGCAATGTAAAATTTTTCTTTGACTTGTTTCGCAGAAAAATTTTGTTTTCATTTCACCATTACGAATAATTTCTTGGAAAATTGCGCACATATGGAAAAATAGCTGTTGCACCACCTGAGTTGGTTGAACCAAGCCACCTCTTTGCATATAGTCGAAATAAGTCTCATGAATTTTAGTCCCTGTTTCTTTAATGATCACAAACTGGCAATCGGAACATGAAATCTTCTTACAAATTGAGTGTGCCGCATAACCGCATACGTAATTATTCGAAATATCATCCAATTCCACATTCGCTAAATAATCCGAGTTTAATACATTTGTGTAATAAGACATTGAAACCAGATTTGAGTCATCTACGTACTCAAGGTTTTCGTTATTTTTAAAAAGATTTAATGGAATTGATTTTCGAAAAATTTTCCTAATTCGCAATTGGTTTTCGGATTCAGAAATATTTCGAAATGAAACGTTGTAACACCGTCCCGATAAAAATCTGTATTTACTAAACTTTTTTTCGATGTCATCAGATTGAAATTTACCGAGAAGAATGTAAGCTATACCAAACTGTTTAAATGAGTATTCTGAGATCTTTATTAACGCTTTCGTAGATTTAACCATGGCAGTGTGTGTTTCACGAGACAACCTACCATTATTATTTTCTGTGTTATGCCAGTCTTCAAGCAATTATATGATTTTTTCTAAAAATTTTATTTTACTGTCTTCAGGGCTTGTAATTGGTTCGGAATATTCATTTCGTTTCGCTGTTCCTTTAAATTTCGATTTTACGTTTAAAATATCCCACCATCTTCTAATTATTTCCAGGAAATCAGCTGTTTCATCTTTGTTATTTTGTAGAAGGGCAGCAATTGTGCTGCAGTGAAATACATTATCGACAAGTGTAACTTTTTGGCGTTCTAAATTGTTTGGATACATAGATTTAAAGTTCAATTTGAAAGCAGTTTTAGCAGGTAAGCTTATTTCTTTCATATATTGCTCTCTTAAATCGGAAAATCGAGCATATTTAATTTCTCGGGTTTCGAAGTCTGGGTATACAAATGAATAATCAAAATTTTTAACATTTAACCAATTATTGCGTATATTTTTAAAAATATGGACAGAATCATAACAACAAAATACAAGACGTTCAGAATCGCAGGGACGGAGGAATGAGAAACTATTTTTATTGCCAGTAAACATTTCAAACATTGTTCTATTTATACTATTATTGTCGGTCATAATTACAAAAACTTCTAAACTAATATTGTATAAATACTGCAAGATGTTTTTTGTTAGCTGATGCAGTTCTTTCCCTGTGCAAGTTTTAACGGGTATCAATTTCACAACTTCCTTGAAATTTCCAAATGCAGATTTAACCATAAAACTTTGAACAGTCTTAGCTAAAGAATCTGAATTATTGTTTGCGAAACCTTTACACTACCACTTTTGTAATCAATCCCGGATTTAACGTAAATTTCGTCAATCATTAAAATTACTTTCTTTTCCTTATCGGTTAAAGTTTCAACAATGTTTTTTAAGTAATTATTATTCGAAATTTCTGTGTTAGGAGAAACATTTAAAGATGTGGAAATGTGGCGAATATGTTCCGGATGTGGTAGAGTTAAATATTGCCGTATAATATTGTAGGCTGCACTAGACTGCGAATGTAAAAGGTGGGAAACTATTATAGTATTTTGGGAATATCTAGGTACTTTACTTTTCATTAATAATCATTTTATTTGATCGGTCAAAAAATTCAGCTCGTTATAAAATTCAAAGTCGTCAGGGATGTTTTCTAAAGCCAAATTCATCATGTTAAGCGCATTTTCCAACAGGGTGTTACAATCTTTAGAAGTATTAATATTTTCAAAATTTTTATATCTTACCAACAGATTTTCCAATTGAGACCAGAGTGTTAATTTTAAAGTATTTGGAAGAATCCAATTTAAATCTTGCTTACTTACTAACTCACTATATGTAAAAATATTGACCTTCAAATCACTGCAAATCACTATTCTTATTTTGAAATTACATCCTTTTTGTAAATCACCATCAACTATGTAAAAAGTCAAACTAGCTTTTTGTTCGAAAGTCTTATACTCTGTTAAAATGTTTTTGTTCATTTTCTCTTTATAGTTTTGTAGAACGTCCTGATATCCCTTAATCATGTCGGCTTGCAGAATAGCTTCATTATTTTTCTCAATTCTACAATTGATTTCTTCTAGTCGCTTTTCTGGTGGCTTACGTTTGTTTGACGATTCGCGTTGATGAGGTTGGCCGGGAAAAACTGTTGGAATGCTCCCATTTAACAATTTTGATCGTGAAATTGGGTAATTTGTATCTTCGTTTCTCAGCATTAAATTTTTTTGCACTTGACCTGGTAAAAAATGTTGTACGCATATCGCCGAGTACTTCGACGGCTCCCAATTTGGCTTTTTAATAGCTGCTATCCATTTAAATTTCAAATTTGAATCCACAGGAAAAGAAAATGTCGGAATTGTCTCACTATTGTTTTCTTTATTTTGGGTCGAATTACTCAAGCACCTCGAGGCATATTTTCTAATTGTATTCCATTAAATACAGAATTTGTTTATAAAAGCCGAACTGTAATATTATAATAACACCACACTAAAATAATTAATTGAAAACATTAAATAATTCAAATAAATCCAGTGACATTACCTTAAAACTCAACGTCCACTTCGAAATATAGAGAGAAACTAAACAAATTCAATAAAGAAAAAATTCAATACACACATTGACAAAAATATTACTGTGTCTGGATACATGTAGGTGTCTATGATTAAACGCATGAATCGGAAAGGTTTCTATAGCTTAAATGTTATGATAGTTAGTATACGCTGACATCAAAAAATTCAAAAGAATTTCATTTGTCACAAAACAGATGAACAAGAATTTATAGTATACACGAAAAAATCAAAATCGAAATATTGTGAATTTTTTTCTTCACGATTTTATGATTTCTATTTTCTGAATATTATTATGATGAATATTATCTATTCAGTTAACGGACGAAAAATATGAAAAGAGAATAAACTAATTTACAAATATTTTAAAACATCAACAACTTTTACCCATTCGTTGCCTGATACCGCTCGAATAATAGCCGTGTTTTATTACTCGAGCACTATCCGGCGTCGAATTGAAAATTTCTTCTGAAACTGCAGCTATTATTCACTGGCTATACCATAAAAATGAAAAATAAATGCATCCATAAAACAAACATTTATCACTAGAAATAATTAACTAATTAACATTTATTTTGACATGACGTTATAAACAAGAATTCATCTTGCTGCGTTTTAAATTTTTATTGTAACACTAAGTTTCTAATGGTTTCAGGGGTTTACAAAATAAAGACCTTTTCAAATTTCCCATTGAAATGGATAGCGCTCCCAAGTCCCAATAGTGGCTCCCAATAAATAGGTAAAGCAAAATACTTTTATATCGAAATTGATGGAAAATCCTAGTTTAGAGTTAGTAAATTAATTACATGCAAAAATAGCGTGCTAAATATAAGTTTGACATAGAAAATAGGGTGCTCCGGATCATCCATCTATCGGGCGCTAATTAAAAAAACACGGCTAATAAAACACAGCTATTATGCTTTGTTCATAACATCGGGAAAGTAGCATGGTATTTGTACCATGGTATTGAAGTAAAAAAATATTTCAACTCGAGTATGAAAAAAGTAGGTGGAGTTTTTATATTTTGAAGCGATTTCATTGGTGTAGAGCATGGTTATCAAACCATGGTAATTTTTCCCGATGTTATGAACAAAGTATTAATGGTACTATTCCATGGAAAAAAATATTACCAGCATATCTATCAGCAAAACTAAAACGAGACAAAAATATAGATCTACTATTTGAGAGAAAGGTGCATCCGATTATGCTTGCTGAGCATTTCCTGAGTAAATTGTTTTTGTGTTGTCATAATTTTTCATAAAAAGTATGAAGTTTAGTGTTTTTAAAGCAAGTAAAACGAAAAAACCGACTCGTATATACGTGTAAAAATTGATTTAAGCCAAAAAAATTATTTTACATAAAGAAATTTCTTAAATTCTTGTGTAAGAGAAGTAAACTTCTTTTACTAAAAATAATTAAATGCGCGATTGCACGTATTATTTTGTAGGTTATGTATTTTATAGGTTATGAATATTATAGAATGAAATAACATGATTCTGCCTGTCCCGAAAATATTATTTAATTTATTAGTAATTTTAAGGATATTATTTATTGTCAAACATTAAAAATAAAGATTTTTACTTTGTTTAAAATAATTTATAGGTTAAATTTCGTTGATGCTAAAATTTCTTCCTTACATATTTATGGTAGAGCATTTTTTTATATATTTTCGAAAATTAAAAAAAAAATTAAAATCACAGGATTCTGTTCGTCTCAAAAATATTATTATATTTTTTAGTAAATTTTGGGATATAAAATTCTTGGTTAAACATTCAAAATGAAAATTTTTCATGTTTTTTAAATAATTTATAGGTTACATTTTGTTGATGTCAAAATTTCCCGAATTTTTTCTACCATAAAATAAAAATGTTGTGTTTCAGTCGCTCTAATGTAAATTCTAGTTCTTGTCTTTGTCGGATGTTCAGCAATTGTTTTCTGTTTTCTCCATGGAATAGCACCATAATTATTTATTCAGTATTCCTCGCTATTTTATATTGTGCGTATACCGTATATGTATGGTTATTCGATAACCATTTATGAATTCATTGCAATAATAAGTGATATTTCATAACATAAAATTTAAGATCGCGGAATCGAGCCCATTGTTTCACTACTCAAATGCGATATGCGACTACTACGAGTATTGAGCAGGGGTTACCCACATATTTCAATATAACAAAATCGGGTACACATAATCCAGTATTCATAATTCAGTATTGCAAAATCCAGAATGAAAGCAAGCCAATAATTCAAAATTCAGTTTTTAAATTTCCCATTCTTATCCAAAATTACAAAATCCAGTATTACAAAATCCTTTTTTTTTATAAATCCAGTATTTTAATCAAATCATGCGCATGATTTGATTAAAATACTGGATTTATAAAAACAAGAAAAAGGTCCATTTTCCGCATATGCTAGTTTAAAAAAAAAAAGTTACGTAATTATAAAAAAAGCAATTTAATGTTGTGAAAATGGAGGAACATACTTAATTATTTTATTTTGATTTCTAATTTGAAAATGATAAAACTTCAACAAAAATAATTATAAGTATTTAATAATGATTCTGTTAGCAATAATTTTTAAACAATAATTCAATTAAATAATTTCAACATTAACTAGTTAAATATAAAATTAAAATAAAATATTCTGGGCAATGCGCTTTAAATATTCTAGTTTGTCGGTTGAACATCGTTTCTTAATAACTCTTTTAAGCCTTTTATGCCGTTCGATATTTGATTTTGATTTTGGTGGAAGCCAACCGGATTTTAATTTTTCAATGTTAGTTTTTATAACAAGAGCTTCTTTTGATAAGTCTTTAATTAATTGATATACACCTTGATTTTTTTTCCCAACAACAACTTTAAGACGACGATGCCAAGCCTCAACGCTATTTTGGAACGGAACCATTTACTAATTTTTTTAACATCTTTGTCTACAATACTGTTATTCAATTCCGAATAATAGTAAGAGACTTCTCCTGCTGGGACAAAGGCTAGGCTTTTTATCATTCGGACTTGTATACTAAATACTTCGTTGTTGCCGTATTTAGTAGCAAGTCCCTCTTTATGAATTTTACGCCAAATAATTTGACTGAAATGGAAGAAACATTCCCTATATTCAACGTCCTGAAAAAATATTTTAGCTGCTGCAGCAATTCCCAGTTCAAAATCTGTTATAATCCTTTCTGGATTGAGATTTATATTCCAGTCGCAGGCTAAGCGACAAATCTCATAAAAGAATTCTGAATAGCCTTCTTTACCTTTTTTGTGCTCATTAAACCAAACCCTAATGGCATTACTTGACCATCAACATAGCCGTGGATGCTGAAAACCTGCCGCATCATTGACGGAGCAATGTAAAACGTCCCATCCATTAGCCAACATTTACATTCTGACAAAATTTTAAATATATATTTTGTTCCTAAAATTATTATTTTATTGTCATTGAAATCCTTCTCCGATAGCACAAAAAGCTCTCCTTCAAGATATTTTAAAGTTTCCGGAATGTTGATATCAGCTAAAGTTTCCGGTTCTTTAACGGCAGATGATCTGCTTCTATTAATTTTAATATTCTGTGCTCTTTTACTTGGTAAGTAAGGATGATATTCCTCACGACAATCAACAATTGATTCACGAATAATTTGTGAAGAACGTAAATCACTGGATTTAGCCATTCTTTTCACATTTTCATTACTTTCTGCAACGTGTTTTTTAAAAGCTTGGGGTTCATGAGAATGCGAAGGAGCTTTTCGTATTTGATGTTTATCATTTATTTTAATAGTGATAACACGGCTTTTGCAAGAATGGGATTTCCTCTTTGCACATCCCCATCTAACTATATTTTTTGAACTTGAATCAAAATGATAGTCATACCCATCTATATATAATTTAGGTTTCCCCTTGTTGGATTGTATAACCGAAATATTCATTTTAATAAATTTAATAATAGCACTGTTTTAATAAAATTCACTTTTTTTCACACTTCACAATTTAATAAAATTTTGTAATTTTGAAATATGTGGGTAACCCGATATTATCGTACGATATTATCGTATTAGGTACTACAGAATAAGAACAAAGTATATAATTCAATTGCATTTGGCTTTATTCAAAATTTTGTTGATACCGTATGGGGTTACCGTTACCCACATTTGAAATGTATTTTTTAATAAAGAATATGGATTTTGTTTTGTTTGAATTTTGTAATGTTGGATTTTGTGACTTTGAATATTAAAATACTGAATTATATGACACTTGTTTTTGTATAACTGGAAATTAAAAAAATACAGGATTTTGTTCATTATGGAATTTAAAACTTTGTATTAAGAGTAGTTCCCATTGAGCAGTCGCATTTGTCAATTTTATTTTCGCAAAAAATCCGCAGTTTGATTTTATAATATGGCCCATCATGCGATTAAGAGCGCTTAATATACGAAATGGGTGTTTTATAATACCAAAATGCGATATCGCATGTAAATGCCAAATGCGATCCGCTTCGCATCACAAGCCCCCTGATTACTTTTTGTCTATCTTTTTTTTTCATTGAAATTTACTCTCTTGACATTTAGTTATTACCAGTCTATATAATTTTATTAAAGGCTTTGCGAAAATCAAATAAATAAATGTTAGTAGGTAAATATTTTGCTTATTTTTTATTTGGACAATAATTATATAACTAATTAATGATTATGCTTGCTTGGCGACGCCGAAGAATAGGATTCGCCACTTCAGTCAGCTGAAGCCGAAGCATCAGATTTTACGGAAATTTTTAGACGGTAGAGAAATTTTATATGGAAAGCAGTAATAATTCTACCGGTTTTGTTCTGTTGTTTCAAAAAAACCTTACAAATTCTGTAACACATGGCCTTGGGTCCGCCCAACAACACGAGGCACACTTGTCATTTGCGGGTAGCAATCAGTGGCTGGGGAGTTCTTTGATACTCGTGGGGAAGGGAAGCCATTTTACAATAATGATTTACTAAAGTGCGCTACCGGAAGGAGAAGCTTCTAGATCAAATCAATGCTACTACAACAATCATCCTCCTACAATATTACGGTTCTAATCTTTGGTCATTATACCAGTGCTAACCCAAAAAGCTTTGAACAAAATATGTCTCAACATACAATGACATGATACCGACTATTCGAGTACAAAAAAAAGAAAAATCCATTCACAGAAAATGTATGAAACAAATTAACGACAATACTAGTAATAATAATAATATAGATTCAATAATAAAGAAGAAGAAGAATAAGAAGAATCTATATAATATATATATATATATATATATATATATATATATATATATATATATATATATAATAGAAAAATGTTTTTTTTCTTATTTTAATGAAATAATGTTTACGTCACCGAAAATAAATTTGTTGTTGTGATGGTGTCCTTAATACAGCTATCCGTTATCAGCTTCTGCTACCATATGCTGGTTTCCGAAGAGTAAGTCCGTTTACTTTTCTCGTTGGTATTCCGCCACAAATATGTTTCGTTTTTTTATGTTTATGCACATAATAATACAACGTGGAATGCCCAGGATTAATGTGAAGCGCCGCAATATAATCCTAAATTCTTGTGTATTGAGAATTACTTGCATACACTCTAACAATTTTCCACCTGCTCGCATAGAGGTTTTTCACTTGGTTTAGTTGCTCGTTTTATTAATTTTTTTAATAAATATTGGCTGGGACCATGCGAGCTTTCCTTAGATATTATATATATCAATATTATTTTGGTTATAACAATGTATTATTGTTGTTGAGAACTTTATTTCACTTTGGTTTGAGTTTTGTTATTATTTTTTTATATACTCGTACACTAGCACTATTGCTTTGAATTTTAGTAGCGTTTCGGAATTTAATTTTATGAACTTATACGCTTGATTCACAAAGTTTATTAAGTTTGTTATTAGTATTTGACCTTACAGCTTTTCTAAATTATTATTTCATTTAAACTATTTATCACTTTATTCACATTTAAGTTAGCCAACGTTGTAGAAAAAAAAAAACACAACTTCCCAGGAAAAGCTTAATTTAACGATGCAATATTAAACGCAAATTTTTTTTTT
Source organism: Nephrotoma flavescens (assembly GCA_932526605.1). Lineage (NCBI taxonomy): Eukaryota > Metazoa > Arthropoda > Insecta > Diptera > Tipulidae > Nephrotoma > Nephrotoma flavescens. The sequence goes on from OW052221.1 coordinate 241,196,834, forward strand.
TTTTTATTTTTATATTTCACCATTAAAATTATTATTTTTTCTTTTATTTAAAAACAATGTTTATTACAGTTTAGATATTTTTTAAATTAACAAAAAAATTTATATTTGGTCACAAATAATGATTAATCGAAATTTATTTTTTTAATACATAATTAATTAACTGTTCTGGTTTTCAACAACACCAAAACAAATTCTGCCATATTGTTTTAAGGCACTTGTAAAAACATGAATTTATAATCTTCTTAATTTTTGATCTTTTAATTTTTTTTATACAACTATTTTTATATGGATTTTTTTTTATTTTTTTATTTTTATTAATTTTACGTTTTTTTTTTTTTTTTGCACGATCACGAGCTAACCATTTTCTTCTCCCGAGACCTTTTCTTTTTCTTCCTCCCTTTCGCATTTTGTTCACAGCTTTTATACCTTCGTTCCCCGTTTTTTTTAAGTCATTTCCCCGCCGTTTATAATTTTATTTTTTTTTGTTTTGCTTTAAAGTAGTACCCGATGTGATCTACCATAAAACAGTGCATGAACCAATTGTATTCAAAATTGGGGCGCGTACCAAATCGAAGCTTGTTTTTTTTTGTACCAATCGTTACAATTCGTTCGATTGCTATAAAGCTGACGAATGAATTATTTTTTTTCTGGCTTGCTATTTGTGTTTTTTTGCGAAACAATGGAACAAAAACGGTACAATTATTGCTGTTTTCCATATAAAATTTCTCTACCGTTTAAATTTTCCGTCCGGCGTTCATGATTCCACCCCAGAGCAAGTTCTAATCCAGTGTAACGGAACTTGTCCGTTAGCAGATTATTCGTGTAGAGGTTTCTGGGCGGTGGTAGGTAGCCGGCTAAAGCTCAGGGTGTTGGTCGTGGGGAAATCCAGAAACATACAACAAATCTTGAATACACCGCACATGGAAGGAGTACAACGAATCATTCCCATTTCCTAATCGACGGACTTACCCTATACACTCATCGTCATCCACTCGTGAGTCTCGATTAAGTCATAATTAAAAATTTATTACTTCAGCTAAATTCATATAATATATATATTTGATAATTTTAATTTAGATTTCAAACTCAAGAGAAGAAGAATAGCATAATAAAACAATTACGAAGGAAACACAATAGAAAATAATTTTTATGATTTAATTTACAACCTTTCGCAATAAAAATCTGTTCTAATGAAATTTCAAACTTTCGCCCTTGAGTTTTAGTTGTATAGATCTGGGGCGGTATGTTGTACCATCACTTCGAATCGAAATCGAAAAAAGTCGAATCGAAAAAGTGAAAGTTGTATCATTTTTGCTTGTCGAAAATGATACAACATACCGCCATTCGACTTTTTTCGAATTTCGATTCGAAGTGATGGTACAACATACCGCCCCTGTAGTAAATGTTATCATTCGCGAAAAAAAAAAATCAAAATGAAATTTAAGGTAAACTATCTTAAATCTAATTACCACCACCGAAATTAACAAGACCACAAGTATCTTAACTTTTCGTTAATTAACAAGAAAAAATTGTAACTAATTAGTAAATTTTAAAATAAATTGAAACTTATGTATACAAAAATACTATTATACCTATTTACTATGTACATAGCCGACGAATGAAGTGTTGCGGCGTTTATTGTCCTCCGTTGTTGTTGTTGCAGCTGTAGAGTAGAACTCGGTAATCCGGATCGATGTATAGCCTTTGATAAGGTAATTAGATGGATGTTGATTTTTATGTGGTTTCGTAGTCGATATACTGTTACTGATGCTCCCCTTAGGTTTTTTTTTTTTTAATTTTGGTTTTATTTATATTAGAATAATTGTATTATGACGATATTAGAAGGTGGGTATTTATTTTTTAGAGTAATTCTATTATAAATTATTAATTTTATTATTCGAAAGTATACTATTATAATGAGCAAAATATCGTAATAGTTATTCAAGGTTACTATGGCAACCGAAACGGTATAGATAAAGTATTTAGTTATGTGGCCTTTGATCTAGAGCCAGGTGATTTGTGGTAAAATTATATAGCTTCAATGTTATAATTTTATTATTAAGATGTCCAGCGGCCAAATTCCGGTTTGGTGGTAAATTTACCATTATGGGTTTTATTAGTCGAAAATATGCAATTGGTATAAAAACCCAGAAAAGCGATTCCTGTTAAATGACTGAGAAAAAAAAACCCATAACTAATGTCAAAAAACACCATAAGAATTTTTTTCATGAGAATTGGTTGGTTTTGTATTTTCCAATTAAAAAAATATTATTTTGATAGCGGTAACATCAAGATTTATTTTATATTAAGTATATATTGAAACATAAGTGGATATAAAGATGCCAAATCACTTACAGCAGCCCTAATCCTACAAAATTTCTACAAAACATTAAATATTCCGACCACTTATCAAAAATTCCAGCTGGGCACGGATCATACGTTTCCTTGTATAATTTGACAACCATAGTAATTCCCTTTACATAGAGATTCAATGGCATCGTTAATTTCGTGTATCGCTGAGATATATTGGACCGCGATTAGTGAATATCCCTTTTCGATGCACTGGTAGCCGTACGCTTTATAGGTGGTTCTCCAAAATTCATACGGTGGTATTCAGTCAACTACTTCCTTTCGATTTTAGTTAGGATTTACGATTATAATTCACCCATAATTCGTGGTAGCAGAATATTTTCGATTGTATTCGATACGGAACTTTTTACATTTTTTACTGAAAATAGAATTAAGTTAAAATTCAATTAATTTTGTAATTTATTTGAATATTTTTTACAATCATTTTGTAGTATATTATATATACATATTTATATTTTATGTATTTTGATATGTTTGCTCATCGCAAGAAAAACAATTTCTGTCAAAATATAGCCCAATAAACCAAAAAACGTAATTTATTAAATGTTTCCCAGGTTAAAACCCATTTGTTGAACCGGAATCGAAAATTTTATGGTAATGGTAAATGACTGATCGAAAAAAAACCATTACCATTTCCCATTACCATTTATCATTAAACCGGAATTTGGGTGCAGCAACGTTATATTATTTGATTATTCTATGATAATTCACTGGGATTTGTTAGCGGCCGTTGCAATATATGTCTTTAGTTACTACAACTTTAGTTTTTTTTTTTTTTTACAACAGTAGCCTATTTGGCCGGTTTACTCAAAACAATAGGATTTATTTCACACACAGTAATTTAACATCCTTAACTATAACTATCACAGAATTATCCTTAACTATAACAGAATTTTATCTTGATTTTTCTTTTTTTTGTTTTCTTTTTTTTTTTGAAGTCACGTTTTGCCTCTCTAATTGTTTCACCGTTTAAATTTTTTTTCTTAACTTAACGGCATGATCCACCACGCCCGGAAACAATCTCAAACAAAATTTTCACCAATCAGAAACGAAACTTTAAATTAATAAAAAAACTTAAATGAAAGGTTCATATGATACCATAAAAATTATTGGTACTCTTAAAATTGATTTTTTTTTTGTTTTAAATTAAAATTTTTTGACTTTTGAATGAATAATATTTTAAACTTATTATTCTTTCCACTTTGGTATTTTTCAACTCAAATTCTACACCGGACTGACTGATCGCATGCTTTCAAAAAACCTCTATTTATTTATTTTTTTTCCATCATCATAATCATCGTCATCATAAACTGGGCCATAAAAATCCTCAGTTTTAATTATTCAGCACTGGGAACGACGACAGCCGCGGGCGTCGTTACACCAGATTAGAACTAAAAATATCCAGATGTCGATCAGCAACCAAACACAAAGGGTTTGAAACCATTTACCAAACATCAACTGGCCGCTTTCTTTTAAAATTTATTTTGGGTTTGATGCCAAAAATTCATTTCCGTTTTCACAAGTTAACAATTTGCACGAGTTCGTTGCTCTATAATATAATCTTTATTACGGCCCCTCGCAAAATACATTAAATACATGAAGCATATCGAGCGGTTTATTTCAACGACAGAATAAACAAATTTCAACGTGATTTGGCACTTGAACTATGTAGACTAAATACTGAAATACGTCGTCGTTCCTGCCCAGCAAATATTACTTCATATTAGATGGAGCAGTAAAGAAATCAACGTGTCATCAATGTAAATAAATGTACATCAGTTTACCTGAAATAAATAAAAATATAAACGTAAATATATTACCAGAAATACATAAACGTGAAATGCAATGAAATAAAAACAAAACATAAAATTATTGTCATTTTATTTCTTTCGAATACTATGGAAAACGAATGAACGTACCCGGGTACCTTTGTAATTTGGATTTCACGTTTCCCTCAGTTGCAAAATTTGGCAAAACTGAGTGTATTCATAATATGTTAATTGGATTAGAAGTTCTCAATTAATTTCAAGTTTTTATTACGACTGAAACATAAACAAAATAATCGATTCAAAATAACCGATTAAAAGTGCAAAAGATACCTGGGTATCTGGTCGCTCACATAAGGGTTCTAATTAAAAAGAAATTGTTTATATTGTACAATAGTTTATTTATTCATAATTTCATATATACATACATAAATATTTAAATTTATGAGTCAATTGGTTTAAATACTGCATAAAAAGTTAAAAATTTAAAAATTGAGGTGAATAAAAATATCAAACTTTTTATCTGCTTCAAGAGCTGATAAAATTTTTATATGACAAACATTTTGCTGACACAAAATAGTTGTTTGTAAATAGAAATTTAAATTTGATAAAAATCGAATTTTTTTTAAACTGATCGCAATTGAAAGATATATTTTAAAATAGTATTAATTCTAGTTATTTTCCATTTTTTTATCTTTATAATACGTTAGATAGCAACCATGCAATTGTCAAACAATTTTAACCAATTGAAACAGATAAAAAGTTAAAAAGTTAAGAAAAATCTATCACGAATAAAATTTTAACTTTTTATCTTTTTATGCGGCATTTAAACCAATTGAAACACACTCTATGCCGCATAAAAAGTTTAAAAGTTAAAAATTGTGGTGAATAAAAATGTCAAACTTTTTATCTGCTTCAAGAGCTGATAAAATTTTTATGTGGAAAACATTTGGCTGACAAGAATATTTGTTTGTAAACAGAAATTTGTCATGTACAAATTTTGAGAAAAATTGTAATGATTTAGATGTAAACTGGCCATAATTAACTAATATACATTTAAATAGTATTTATTTTACATATTTTCATATTTAAATTATGAGCGCATATATCATAATAACACATAAAATAAGCAACAATATTAATGTCAAAATTTAAACCAATTGAAACAGATAAAAAGTTAAAAAAAATTTACAACGAATTTTTTTTTTAACTTTTTAACTTTTTATGCGGCATTTAAACCAATTGAAACACGCACTAACATATAAACAATATATGCGGTTAGAATTTAGCCTTATTATGGGCTCCACCTTTCTAGCACCCCATCAAAAGGTTTTGACAAAAGTGATGAACGAATTCGTTCGGTCATCGTTTGGTCAGGATTGGTCACTGGTTTGTATCGTTTGGTCACTTACGATTAAACGGTAAATAAATAATGAAAAATTCAAAAAAAAATTTCCCGGGTAGCTCCTCATTGCAAGAAAATTATACCGTTTTTATCAAATTTCGTTAGGTAATCGTTAGGTCAGGATTGGTCACCATATTTTGACGTTTGGTCATCAATGGGTAAGTTTTTATTGCAAAAAAACAAAATCAAAATTGTAGTAATTCAATAAAATCAGGTTCGTCGCTTATTTGGGCATTTCATTTTACAAAATTAATAAAAAATCCAATTGGAATATTTATTTATTTATTTATTTTATTTAATATACATGTTCCAATGAACTTATTCCATAAGTGGCAAATTACTTAATTTTAATTTATTTCTAATTTTATTTATTAAATTAACCTATAGGTGTGCAGCAACATACTAGCGATTCATCAACTTGAAATTGGCGAAAAATAGAATTTTGATAATATTAAGCTGAAGAAAAGTATTTTTTCCGAAACACGGCAGGGGATTTAGATTTCTTAACGTTATTATTTAACGAATTCCACATGCTAACTCCCCTCACGAAAAATGATGAATTCATCAGATAACATTTATTAATAGCCGGAGTCAAAAGATGAATGCGACGATTGGAAGACGAAACTATTTTCCCTATAATATAGGTAGGCTGTTTATACTTTAAGAACTTAAAAATGTATAAACAAACTCGAAACTCGTAGAATTCAGCAAGAGAACAACCAAGTAATGAATTAGTAAAATTCGAGGTGTGGTCGTACTTTCGCAGCCCGTATACGTATCTCACACAACAATTAAATATCAATCGAAGTTCATTGAAGTACTTCTTCTTTAATTCAAAGAAGACAATATCTCCGTACAAAAAATGTGGGAGGATGTAAGATTTCACCAATTGGAGTCTAAGATTGGTATTAAAGCACTTCGTGGTAGCCCATAACATTCTTAATAAAAAAATTACTCGATTACAAACTGTTTCGATGTGGTAACTCCAGCATAAGCATTTATCAAAAGTTAAGCCTAGATTATTCACGTAATCAGAGAAATCTACCTCCTCACCTAGTACGCTGATTTTAGGTAGGTTGTGTGTATCACGAATTGTAGAAAATATAATAATAGATTTGGTTTTTCCACCATTAAGTTCAAGATTATTTTCTATAGACCATTTTGTAATCAATTTGATATCGAAATTAACAGTTCCGATAGAATTTGTTATATCGTTGGGCCTACAAAATCTATAAATTTGCAGGTCATCCGCGAAAAGGTGATATTTGCATTGAGTGATAACTGCAGGTAGGTCGTTTATATACATCATGAATAGAAAAGGACCTAATACCGATCCCTGGGGAACACCGCAATTAGTATAACAAGAGCTTGAGATTCCTGAATTAGTTCTAACCAATTGTGATCGGTTTGATAGATATGACGAAACCAAACGACAAGCCGACATTGAAAATTTAAAACTGTTACGAAGTTTGCTAACCAAAATCGAATGATCAATTTTATCAAAAGCTTTACTAAAGTCTAGAAGAACCAGCGTACAAAGATAACCCTTATCTATGGCCCTGCGGATGTCGTCATTGATATGTAGTAAAGCACTATTAGTGCTGAAATGACGTCTGTAAGCAGACTGGTACATTGATAGTAAATTTTCCGATTCAACGTAAGTTAATATTTGTGATTGTAGTATTTTTTCAAAAACTTTAGACAGAGCAGGAAGCAGACTAATAGGGCGAAAATCAGATAAGCATTTGGGATTATTATTCTTGGAAATGGGAATAATAATTGATTGCTTCCATTTCTCTGGAAAGATCGAAAATGTTATTAAGCTATTCAAAATATGTAGTAAGTAGCAATCAACCTTTGGTAAAATAAGTTTAACGAACTTAATTGGTATTTCGTCAACTCCAACAGCGTTTGATTTAACGAAAACAAAAGCATATACCATTTAGATAAAAATATTCCTTTTTTTTCAAAGAATGGTATCTATAAAGTCGAAGACATATGATATATTCAATTCAAACTTCATAATTCGTTGAGAATTGGTCACTAGTTTTTTTTCGTTTGGTCATCCCAACATAACGATTTATTGCGAAAATTCATTTTCACATGATTTCAAGTGTTCCGGGCTGGAAGCTTGACCAATACTAATAATTTTATGAATCCAACGATCGGAATCTATTGGTCAACTGTCATTGAGGATTGGTCACTAGTTGTTTTTCTTTGATCATCCCAACATAATGATTTATTGCGAAAATTCTTGAAAAACCCATGATTTCCACATGATTTCAAGTGTTCGGGGCTGGAAGCTTGACCAATACTAATAATTTTATGAATCCAACGATCGGAATCTGTTGATCGACTGTCATTGAGGATTGGTCACTAATTTTTGGTGGAAACCAGTAACGATAGGTCGCATGATGTTGTCTATTGCACAGATGTGTTGTAAATTTGAATATGTCAGGAGATCGAACATAATTTCAGTGCCAGCGGAACAGAAAATATATCTTTTAGATGTCAAGAAAGAGTTTGAGGATTCACAGTATTTAACTAGGTGATCGCCATCAAAACCAAACTGATGAATAATTGTAGGTTCCTCAAGATATTTGTTGTTTAGATTGTCAAATACGAAGATGTGCAATGATAATAAAGATTAGGAGGCGAACGGCATCAAATGGATGTATTTGCTGTAGTAATGTTGAAGATGACTTTTAATGATACTGTCAGAACGTTTAATATAAATCATTATTTCCATAACAGAGTTCTTATAGTAGGAATCTGCTCTAGTATCAGCATAATATGAAGGAGATGGAACTGGCACATTGTTCTTAATGGCAGACTTCAAAAATCTGGAAGGCTCAACAGTGATCCAACGAGACGACAAAGCTCTTTCAAAATATGTTGACATGTTAAACGGTATATTTAGAACCTATTTGATATTGGAGCATGAACAGTTTTAGATATAATCCAGAGCCAGTTTAAGTTTATCTACATAGCAATTGATGTCAATCGTGATGACCAATGATTTCCGCTTATGTTGTAAATATGACTTTAATGTATCTAACACATATATTAAGTCAGTGCAGTTGGTTTTATCTTGATGTGAGACAACTATAACGGATTTTCCTTCAATTAAGTATACTTTTATAACCATGCTTATAGATTTGGAATAGCAGTTTCAGTTCTTTTTTTGTGACCAAACGAAAACAACTAGTGACCAATCCTCAATGACAGTTGACCAACAGATTTCGATCGTTGGATTCATAAAATTATTAGAATTGGTCAGGCTTCCAGCCCCGAATACTTGAAATCATGTGGAAATTATGAGTTTTTCAAGAATTTTCGCAATAAATCATTATGTTGGGATGATCAAACGAAAACAACTAGTGACCAATCCTCAATGACGGTTGACCAACAGATTATGATCGTTGGATTCATAAAATTGTTAGTATTGGTCAAGCTTCCAGCCCGGAACACTTGAAATCGTGTGGAAATGAATTTTCGCAATAAATCGTTATGTAGGGATGACCAAACGAAAAAAAAACTAGTGACCAATTCTCAACGAATTATGAAGTTTGAATTGAATATATCATATGTCTTCGACTTTATAGATACCATTCTTTGAAAAAAAAGGAATATTTTTATCTAAATGGTATATTCAAATTGGATTTTTTATTAATTTTGTAAAATGAAATTCCCAAATAAGCGACGAACCTGATTTTATTGAATTACTACAATTTTGATTTTGTTTTTTTGCAATAAAAACTTACCCATTGATGACCAAACGTCAAAATATGGTGACCAATCCTGACCTAACGATTACCTAACGAAATTTGATAAAAACGGTATAATTTTCTTGCAATGAGGAGCTACCCGGGAAATTTTTTTTTGAATTTTTCATTATTTATTTACCGTTTAATCGTAAGTGACCAAACGATAAAAACCAGTGACCAATCCTGACCAAACGATGACCGAACGAATTTGTTCATCACTTTTGTCAAAACCTTTTGATGGGGTGCTAGAAAGGTGGAGCCCTTATTATGATTAATGTATCACATCTTGGTTTCAATCACTCTCTTTTTTCTTATTACGATATGTATTTAAATTTACTTCTTAAACAAAATAAACTATTTTTCAACTATTCAAATAACAAATACACTTGTATTTTCACAACGTAATTTTATTAACCAAAAAAATAATAGCACGCCAAGTTTTATCATGTTCATCGTCGTGTTCATTTTTTTATAAAACTAATTATATATTTTTTTCATCGATGGTGTTGTCCGATTCACTTGTCATTGTTTTGTTACTAGTCGGCAGCACCGACTGTGAATAGAACAATATGATCTTTATCACTGGTTGCTATTAGTATTTGTTGTTAGTTTTTCTTTTAATTTTTTTTTTTTTAATTTAAATTCCAGACTCTGCTGGCGAAACTTTCTCTCTTCATTTTGATACTCTGTTCACATTTTCATTTTTTTTTTCATTCATAGAGTTTCTGCGAATACCGAGCACAGTCTTTCAGATGTTTGCTTTGCTCCTCTTTATTTTTTGTTTGAGTCTCAAGCAGATGTCTTCTCTCTTCCTGGTAATTAGAGGAAATGGAACGTTTTGATTTGATAATGGTACGGTTTGATTTAATTCGCTATATCATTGATTAATCACTTCATACGGCTAAGAGAATATGGCGTCAAGTGATAGTTAACCAAACGATAAACGTAACTTCAATCGACTAAGAGAATATACCAAAATGCTGTGATGATAGTTATCACTTGTATGAGAATAGGGCTGAAACATTACAATTGATCGCCTTAAGCCAGCGTATTTGCCGACAAGCAATATACAGACAGGTATGGCACCGACAGACCCAAATCAAGCAGCGAAGGTGGGACCGACAACAAACGAACCGAGAGTTGAAAATAAATAAATAAAAAAAATGTTTTAATCCCAAATATATACATGTTAGAAATATCACGGGCTCATTATAGGAAAAAAAATATTCACTGTAAAAGTGTTAACTATATTTTTAACAAAAATGAAGTCGTAGGAAAAATGTTTACGATTATTGGTTTTATTTAGTTATCAGATCACCCTTGGCCGTCAGCCTCGGGTGATATTGTCTTCAATCGAGCAATAATCTCCTGTTTTACTCTCTCGATGCGTAATCTATTATTATTTTGCATTTTGATGATATAATTTGTTTGTTTTTCAATAAATCTTTCATTTGGGAAGGCCGGGCAGGTTTTTTAACGGAGCAGGTTGTTAAAGAGAGAATTACTTATAAACTGTTATTTTGACAATTTTTGTGAGTATGAGTTAAATGTTGGATTTATAATTCTTCAGCCGTGTGGGAAATTTCATTGTGATCAGACGGATGTGAGTAGAGAGAAAGTGGTTTGTCTGTTTTAGCACGCGGTAAGTATAAAATGCATCGTCACAATATTTTTTTTGTAAGGTATTTGAGGTTAGTTTCTAATAAGAAGAACAGTAATCACATGCTGTACTTACTTTACCACAGTTTTGAACAATTAATTTTATTGATTTGTTGATAAATATGTACAACGTGCCACGTTGAAAAAAATCACAACCAGTAAACAAAATAATTTAAAAGGTTGTGAATTAATTTACTCAATGTTTTATACTGACTAAATGATTTATATTTCAGAATAATGAGAAATCACAAGAAAAAAACCAACCGTGGAGAAGTTTCGGCGCATGTTATGGCAGTTGCGGTGGTAAGAGTTTTGACAGCAAGTCACAAAATACGGTCGGTGGCTGAAGATTAAAACATAAATTACCAAACACACTGGCGGTATGTAAAAAAGGCGCGATCGACTGTAAGCTTAACAGAAGAAACCACGCGTCTTATACAATCCTACGGTTATAAAAAAATGGGGTTTTAATACTGAAGAGAGCACTTGCTCAATACATGAATCATGCGTCAAAAATATATTTTGGTTTGACGCCTAGAATCGCAAGATCACTAGCATATGAGTGTGCTATTTCACTATATTCCTGAGTCATGGATTAAAAATAAATTAGCAGGTCCTGATTGGTTATCGAGTTTTCTTAAAACACATAGCAGTCTATCACTTCGAACGCCAGAGGCAACCAGTATAGGTAGATCAATTGGCTTTAATCGTGTAGCAGTGAACTCATTTTTCGATCTATTGGCTGAAGTAAATAATAGATATCGATTTACTGCAAATGAAACGTGGAACTTGGACGAAACTGGAGTAACGACGGTTCAAAAACTGGGGAAAATAATTGCTGAGAAAGGAGTAAAGCAGGTGGCAGGTTTAACTTCAGCAGAAAGGGAACAACTAGTAACGGTGTATGTTGCTGTAAATGCTGTTGGTAATTTCATTCCTCCTCAATTTATTTTTCCAAGGAAGCGGTATCAAAACCATTTTATTCGTGATGGTTTAAGTGGATCCATAGGAGCAGGCAACAAGTCTGGGTGGATGACGGGAGAAGAATTTCATTATTTTACACAATTAATTTGGCAAAAGAGAACGGGGTAGTTATGTTATCATTCCCTGTTTATTGCTCGCACAAATCGCAGCCTTTGGACAGGACTGTATTTTTCCCCTTTACAAAGTATTTATCAATCGCTTAAAATGGCTGGATGTGGAATAACCCCGGCAAATCAATGACGATTCATAATATTCCTTAGCTCGTAGCCGAGGCACTGCCTAAGGCACTTGCACCTAAAAATATAATTAATGGCTTCAGGGTCAGTGGAATCGCACCGTACAATCGGCAAATATTCACAGGGTGGAGTTTTTAGGATCATCTGTTACTGATCGTCCACATGATAATTTAGGAACTACCAATACTCAGCCCTTAGAACCATTTACGGATATAATCGACCAACAGGTATTAAATATTTGTTGCCTCTACTTAGGTAAAAAGCTCAAATCTAAATTTCTTTTTTTGTAATTGCAGATTCGAAATACAGATTGCATTTCGAATGAAATTGTTCTGCCTATCGAGTCGGATCAATTCCAGCAATCGTAGCAGGCGAAGGAAACACAATTATTCTGGAAATTGATATACCACCATCAGTTTTGAAGAAATTTCGATGGCGATAAACAGTCAAACGATGTTTTACGAGGAACTTGTTACTTCTGGTAATACACAAATATATTCTGCAGGAAAGCCTGCTGCGTTGACTTCAGCTACGAGTGGTATTGCAATTTGATTCAACCCAGAAGGTATTCGTCGATTTCCTAAGGCAGGTCCACGGTCTGTAAAGAAAGGAGGCCGAAAGAAACGAAAAACTGCCATTTTGACTGCTACACCAGAAAAAGAAACTGGGAACACTGAAATGTGTTAATGTTTAATCGGAAGAAGGCTACAGTAATATTGCAGGTAGATACAGAATATTTTTGTCTGATTTGCATGTACCCATATAGCCAGAGCAAACCTGGCGAGGAGTGGCTGCAATGCAATAAATGCAAAGACTGGGTACAGTTAAAATGCGCTACTAAAAGTGTTCCTTATAAATGCTACAAATGCATTTGAAATCTTTAATTATAAATAGAAATAAGTTATATGGAAAGACTGAAAATTCCGTACCTGAATAAAAAAGTTCCTTTAAGTTTTATTATATTTTATGTTGAATATCAATTCATTCTTTAACGTGTAAGTAACATCTTACCCCAAGTATGGGGTAAGATGTTACAACTGACGATATTTTTTATAAGTTAATTATATAATATTTAATAGTTCTTCTACATTCTACCACTATCTTTAAGTTGACGGCAACCTACCAAAATATTCGCTTCCTTAATAAAAACGATTGCCATTCATATAATTGTATATGTTATACAATGCTAAACAAAAAGTGTAACAACGTGCCCCGACTCCCCTAATAGAAATGCAAACTTAAATCTTTTATATATTTTTAACATACACTCTATAATTAATATTCATGTTAGCTTAATAACTTGCACAATCAGTTGTTGTCTGACTCGTAATTTGGTTGTAATTCATTCAATAGCTCAATTAACTTAGGATTTTCCAGCATGGTTAAATGATTTCCCTCAATATATTTCAAATGTACTCTATCCTCGGTACACTCTTCTAATTCATAGTCTTCAGCAATATTCTGAACCGATATCTCAGTCGGTCTAATTAATGTGATCGAAGTTTTAATCTTAGGAATATCAGAATTTTTAAAAAACAGAATAATTTTAAGGCGATTGTATGAACCTTCGGTCAAGCATTTTAAATATTGTTCACTAAAAATATTTTGGGACCCGAAAAATTTCATCAACATTTTTAAACGTCCTTGCCAGTTTGGAATTTTTGCAATTTTTTCATGTAAACCAGCCTTATTTTCTTCGGGGAAAATATGATCTATGACCATTACACACAAGGCAACCTCAATATCGTTTTCTGTAATACTTGTGAGTTGACCAAACAACATTTTTTTCAAATAAGGCAAAGATCCATCAATAAGGATAACATTTCCTTTTAAACTGGATTCTTCAAACTTATTTGCTAACTGTATAGCGATTAGTGAACCAAACGAATAACCAACGATATAAAATGTATCAATGTGTTTGGCAATTTCTTCATGGACGTCGGTAAATATTGCAACGACAATTTCGCTGATGGTCTGAGCATGAGGAATTTTTGTCAATTGAACACAGAACGTTGGTAAATCAATTGATGATGCAATAGTATTCCATTGTGTTGTAGGTATCCCTTCAACTCCCGGTATAATAATTAATGCCGTTTTAAATGATTTCGAGTTATTCCGACTCGGGAGTCGTATTACAGATTTTTCGTATGCTATTTCTTTACCGAAATTTTGAAATAACAATTGAATTCCAGAAGCAGCTTTCTTTGAATATTTGACTTTAATATCTATGCTAGACTCTTTGCGCTTTTCATTTAGTTCTACTAGTTTACTAAAATTGATTGTTCTCAAATCTTCAGCCGATAAAATAATATCAAAATCACGTTCGAGGGTTTGTTTAATTTCAACCGCCATCAATGAATCCATACCAAGTTCGGGTAATGTCCTATCCAATGAAATTGACTTAATATCTTTAATGTTCATAATATTTAGAATGTACGATATCATGTCTGTACTATTCGAAGTGGTACGTTTCTCGGCGACTACCATACTGGCAACTATTGGTCTATCACCCAAAAGTAAAGCATCTAGTACATTGAGACAAGATGATATTCTTTGCTGTAACGTACCTCCAATTTCCATATCTAGGTTATCTTCCTGTAAATCAGCAACTAAGCCAACTTCTCCAACAGCACCCCACTGTATGGCTTTACCAGGTAGATTTTTTAAATGTCTCTGTTCAATTATTCGTTCCATAATCGAATTGGCCATGCCATAATTCGTTTGACCAGCGTTACCACGACCACATGACACGCTTGAAAATACCACAAAATTTGTTAGACTTTGACATAATTTTCGCGATAATTGATCCAAATGAGTGGTCGCGTTTACTTTTGGTGTGAAACATCGTTTGAATTTTTCAATGTTTTGATTTTCTATGATGGCATCTTGCAGCACAACAGCTAAATTGAATATTCCAGCCACTGGTCCTAGTTTTATTGCTTCATTTAGTAATGCCTCGCATCCACTTTGCGTAGCAACATTTAAAACGTTTATCTTTACTGTTACGCCGTACGTTTCCCATATTTTAATTCGATAAGCTTGGTATGGTTTCGAAATGCCTCTACTTGATGATATTACTATTTTGCGGGCTCCCCTAATGATCAGCCAATCTATTAATTCCAAACCAAAACCTCCAAGCCCACCAACTATTACATAACATGCATTCGATTGAAAATTGGCTCGGGGATAAATTTCTATAGGCAGGGACATTGTGTCAACAGAATCTTCACGAATTTTCAAAAGTACCTTTCCTATATGTTTTCCACTAGCCAAATATCGAAATGCAGCCTCAGGTTCATTAGCGTTAAATACAGTAGTTGGAAGCGGTTTTATTATGCCAGCATCAATATCTTTTTGGACGAGCATTTTAATTTCCAATTTGTCTTGCCGGCATCCACTAAATAATTGGTCAATAATAATTGCATGAAATGAAAGGTTTTGTAAAAATTCACGTAATCCTATTTTAGTATCATTGGCCAAATCAAATTTTCCGATTTCCAGAAATTGGCCGCCTTTACCTAAACAACGTAGAGATGCATGTAACTTTTCCTCAGCCAGCGAATTCAAAACGTAGTCAACTCCTGCACCATTTGTTTCGGTTTGTACCATACTTTCGAAAGATATATCACGGGAGTTTCCGATGTGAGAATCTACGTATTCAAATTTATAATTATTTAGAATAAATTTTACTTAATAATGAGAATATACTGTACTTTACCTTTCAATTCTGGATATGTTTTTAAGAGATATTCTCGTTTTTCGGCAGTGCTAACAGTTGTGAAGACATTCAATCCATATGCGAGTGAAACTCTGATAGCTGCTAAACCAATACCTCCAGTACCAGCATGAATTAAAATAGACTTACCCCTCTTCACCTTTACGCGTGAAAAGAAAGTGGTATAAACTGTACTGTAGGCAATTGGTACGGTAGCACAGTCTTCCAGTGACCAATGTTTAGGACAACACCACATAAGATCGGGATCCGCATTTATATAAGTACTTATTGCTCTCGAAGTTACCATCCCCATAACTCTGTTTCCATTGCTATCAATTCCCGAATATTCAAAACCTAATTGACATTCTTCGTAGAGACGATCTTCTCCACTCGATTCATTTACTAATTTACCAGTTGCGAGCATAATGTCCCTGAAATTAAGTGCAGCGTATTGAGTTTGAATTTGATTTACTGCGAATGGTTTGGTAATGCCACCATTAAACCATCGTAATGATGACATATCCCCTCTTTGAGTTTGATTTACATAAGCATGAATATCAGTTGGAGCCTTTCGGATCAATGTTTCAAATGCCAAATGTCGATAAGTACCCCATGTGGCCTGAAAATAAGAAATATTTTTATAAATTTTCAAATTTAGATTTTTCAAACACAAATTCAATATTTACATTACGATATATGTTGATGGCGAAGTTTAACTCCAATTGCTTTTTATAAAATGAATTGTTGGTGTCAAACGGAGGTGCTGTCGGATCATCAATAAATACACATTTGACATTAGCGCCATTCGGTTCTTTTCGAATGCAATTCACGAGGCCAATGATACCAGAAAGTGGTTCATCCTGTGAGTAAATAATAACAGCTTCTTCTTTATTCATTGCTTTAAATTGCTCTAACCATCTAAATTGCGTATCTTCCAATGAAACTTTGATTAAGATTGGAGTTTTTGGAACTTTATTGGATTTCTTTTGTAGCATTACCAGCGTTTCGTTATCAAGAGGAATCACCGCAACGAGACTGAAACCTTGTGGTACAATTATATGACTGGGGGCTAAATCAACTGTTTCCCGTGATATTATGTAACCGTGATCTAGGAGGCTTGTCTTTGAATTTTCAAGAAATTTCAGCTCGTTCAGACATCCAGATTTGATAATAAGCAAACAATTTGACTGGGAGGATAAAGTTCCATTTTCAATCTCTATATTTTCAAGTTCCATCTCGTCTGAAGTTAAAATCGTTAAATCTGCAACCATCAGTGGCAAATCCTCAATTGCTTCCTTTAGTTTAATTATGAATGGTGTATCACTTCCGTCAAGTACTTCGACACATTTTACATTAAGTGTTGAAACATTTTCAATTGCATGTTGCACACAAATTCTGGCAGCATTTATAGCACTCATTTTAGGTGTTGGCAGATATGGTAAGAACTCATATGATTCTAAAACTGGTGTGCTTTGAACTATTCTCCGTCCGATTGGCTTTGGTTGTAACCCTTTTACTTCTATTCCACCCGCTTGACAAATATTCATATTTTTGTTGACAAAGATTTCAAAAATATGAGTGTTCAGATTCTCAGGATCAAACATGTTTACAAATTTTTGATGCAGTTTAGTATCGATAGTAAATTTCTTGATTCCCGTAGGTATTAGTAGATTACGAGTATCATTTCCCACAATCGATACTTGCAATAGACAATCCATAAAAGAAACCCAATTGGAATCCCACCGCACTTTTCCATAAAGTCCATCTGATTGTGCTCCAACGACAGCACGAAATACTCCAGCGTAATGATAGCCCCGAAGACGTAATTCTTTATAAAAATCCTTTGTTGGTAAATACGGACTATCACTTTTAGAAGGCGGTGGCAAAATTGTCAATTTCATGTTGTTCGTAAGTTTTTTTATGTATCCAGTGACAACAGCCTCATGTCCTTCTGATATTTCAAATCGACCTGTTCCCGGTTGAATCATTACAAGAAACTCCACAGTCGACTGGTCTGTGAGCGGTGTAGCTCTTAAATATTTAACATCATCGAATTGTACATCAGTATTTGAGCATAATGTACCCATCATTGATGCAAATGTTTGCCAAACTAGACTTAAATACCCAGTTGCTGGAAACAAACACCGTCCGTCAATTACATGCCCCGAAATATATTCATAATCGTGATCTTGAAGTGAAACCGTGAATTTTCGTTGCCCGCTCTTCACCTTTTCCGCTGCACTCAACACAAACCAATCTTCCGAATGATCCCACTTTATTAAATGGGATATTTTTGGTGTACCTCGTGAAACTGGAAAGTTTACCTTGGGGTAAATTTGTTCAATAGCGATGTCTATCCCAGTCAGATAAATTCTAAAAATTAAAAATATTTTCAATTATGACAGGAAGTAGGATATTCTGTTTTATACTTACTTTCCCAACGCTGTCAAGAAGAATTCTAAATTGTTTTTATTGTCCCGTTGAACCAACGGGAAATAAATCGATTCAGGAAGTGATTTTCGTAAAATTGATTGAAGTAAGCCATGTGGAGCAATTTCAACTAACATTGCATGATGAGGTAGTAATAACGAAGCTTCTTCAAATAATACCGAGCCCAGTAAATTATTTGTCTGGTATTGTGCTGAACAGTATTGTGCTTCGGGTTGATTCCATTCGCTTTCAGGTATACTGGTACTTAGCCATTTAGTTGAACGTTTCTTTGGTACTTTAATAATTTCAAGAAGGTATTTTAACAGGATTGGACCCATGTTTGAAATATATCTCGAATGGTACGCAATATTAGAACAAGCAACTTCTTTTGCAAAAACACCTTCGGCCTTAAGTTTTGCGATAAAATTTGTAACTTCCTCGCCAGGCCCTGAAATAGTACACGAATCTGGACCATTGTGGCATGCGATGTCAATGGTTGAGGGCACACGTTTAATTAGTTTGGTATAAGATAGACCGATGGCGGCCATTGATCCTTGAATTTTTTCCACTTCAAGGCTAGCAATGCCACGGGAATGGGCACATAATACCATTTCTTCCATAGTTAAACAATTATCAGCATATGCACATCCCAATTCTCCGACAGAGTGACCAATTGTAAAATCCGGTTGAATATTAAGTGCCGTTAAACAGTCGCACAGTGCTGCCTGAATTGATGCAATTCCAACAAACGCATGCAATATATTATCAAACATGGTCTTATCCGGCGACGTTATTATGTTCATTAGATCAAGACCTTTCGGTTTTAATATGTCATGACACTTCTGAATAGATTGTCGGAAAATAGGCAGCTTTAATAAATCAGTTCCCATTTCATTCCACTGAGAACCCATTCCACTGAACACGTAAACAATTGGACGCTTTATGCCACTAAAATGTTGCACTTCTTTTGCGATGCATTGAGCATTGTTGCCCGCCACGTGCTTATATAAGCCATAACTTTTAAAAACATTTCCCGAGATTGATTGACTTTGTGTGTTATGTAAAAGTCCGATGTATTCCGCATCAATAGGCTGTGATGCCAATGCCTCATGTATTACATTACAAGCATCTTCAGTTCTTCCTGACCAGTTTACTAATCTCGGTATGGAATCCTCTGGAGCGCCATAATTTAATTTAATCTTAGGATTGGCTTTTAACAGACAATGCGCATTTGCACCACCAAGTCCAGTTGAATTAATTGCAATTAGTGGGCCTTCTAATTTTTGTGTATTATTTACAACCTGAAGTCGATTTTTCTGCAGTGATTCAATATCTAGGCGATTTTTATAAAAATGTAGGTTTGGTGGAATTAACTGATTTTCCATTGCAAGTATGCACTTGGCAATCGAGCACATTCCGGATGCAGCTTCAGCGTGTCCCAAATTTGATTTTATCGAACCAACTGGCATTGGTACGTTCCGATTTTTACAATAAACTTCATCTAGTACATTACATTCTATGGGATCACCGACTATTGTACCAGTGGCATGGGCTTCTATGTAAGATATAGTTTCCGGTTTTATATTGATTTCTTTATAAAAGTCACTTATTAATTTTATCTGCATTTTCTCGGAAGGATGTGAAATTCCTTCTTCTTTGAATCCATCACAATTTGTTTTTGAATGTACGAGTGTACAATAAACCCGTTTTGCATCTCTATATTTTTGTAGTAATATAACTGAGATTGCTTCGGCACGAACATAACCAGATGCATCGACGTCAAACGGCCGCAGAAATCCATCTGCAGCTAATACCCCTAATCGTGCAAAACGCAATGAAACATTTGGATAAAGTGTTAAATTTGTGCCGCCCACCAACGCTGCATCACATTCATTGTTGCGTATAGCCGTAAATGCCGCATCCAGGGCATATACAGAGCTACTACAAGCACTATCGAGAGCGAAAGATGGTCCTTGAAGATCTAACGTATAGGAAATTCGATTTGCTAGCATCGTTCGTGTACATCCAGTTAAACTAAGCCCATCGCCATTTTCTCCATAAATTAATCCATGTTCCGTTTCATTATAGCACACGCCAATAAAAACGCCGGTTTTAGTACCTCGCATTGATTTTGGATTCATTCCTGCATCCAAAATTGCTTCGTATGCCTTTTCAAGTAATATACGTATTTGGGGATCCATTTTTTGCGCTTGTTTGTAATGAACCCCGAAAAATGTTGCATCAAATTTTTCAATATTGTAAATTTTACCCGAACGTTTTGGTATTTCCGGATTATCGTGCGGCCAGCGTCTTTCATCGTCATCAACCATATCAATCTGAGTGTCATAAGATAAAACAGAATTAAATTCATTTATAAAATGTCAGATTTTAAAAATACCTTATTGTACAGTTTATGCTCCAATTCACAGATGTTCAAGGCATTCGGATAACTGCCTGATATTCCAGATATGACAATTTCATCGTCTGGTCCATTGTACAGTGTGCGCGGATAGACGTTTTTCGATATATCCCGCTCTCCCATATTTTATAGCAAACTTTGCACTTTATATCACGAAACCAATTTACTGTTTAAACAAAACCAAATCATATTTCTGCTTTTTATACCAAAAGATTGCACCTCGCGATCATGCTCGTATTATAATTTTAAATTAATTAAATTTCTAACTACGCATTGAATTAAATAATTCATTTGTTATTTTTTGTTAGAAATACCGAAAATTAGAAGTTAATTGAATTGTAAATAGGGTTAAACCCCGGAAATAGGGTAGCTAAACGTCAGCTAATAATATTGTAACGAATCTTTCCTGACAAAACTGGTTGTAACACTATGGATTATGAATAACTTGATAAGCTTTGATGGTTTACACCAACAATTTTTGCAATTTACACCGCTCCTGGAATATTCCTGGAAATAATTTTGGAATAATTTTCCAAATACATACTTGTTATTTTTCCACACAATATATTGAGATCACTTTGCGGAAAATAGTTTACTTGCTTTTATTCACAAATATATAATTATGATTTTTCAGTGTACCTTTATTTGTCCGAAAAATCCGCCAATGTCGCTAAATATAGTATTTAATTATGATTTTATATTTTATCTGCTTTTAAAAATCTCTGATGCTCCCTTTGTATGCAGTCGCCAAAAGAATAGAAGCGAGCACTTAAGAGCTTAATTTGGACGCTATTTGTACCATTTCTGTTAGTGCTACAATTACCAAAATTTAATACGCTCCTCGTCACAAATAAAGAACTGACCGCTAAAAATTTTGGTGGTCATACCCCTCCTTAAGTGGTCCAAACGGAGCATAACTTAAGCTCTTAAGTTTTCGCAGGTTTCGGAGGCATTAAGTTTCAGAAAATAGCATTTAAATTCTCCATGACTCGATTATCTTCGAAAACTCTCACTTTCTTGTATTCCGCGCATTAAAATCCTGCTCAATCTAAAATGGTATAAAATCAACTCATTATGCTATTATGCTGAATACTAATCTATTACATTTTTGTTATCATGTATAGGGTATTCCAATAAGAGTGATATGATTTCTTTAAAAAAAACACACTAATTGTTAAGGAAATTGAAATGTTTTTTATTTAATGTGAAGTACAATCGATACAATTAAGTTCTGAATAAAACGTCATTCAAATGGCCTCCACGACTTCTTCTGCATGAACGAATTCGATGAACCCAATTTTCGAGCACTTTTTCCATTAAATCAAGTCGTATGTCATGAATAGCACGTTCAATAGAAACTTGTAAAGCTTGAAGAGAGTTTGGTTTATTGCTAAGACCAACGACTTCAAATAACCCCACAAGAAATAGTCTAATGGTGTTAAATCACAACTTCTTGGAGGCCATTCAATATCACAATTTCTTGAAATAATCGAATCTTCAAACTTTTCTCGCAATAATTCAATTGTTGCACTTGCTGTGTGGCACGTAGCACCGTCTTGTTGGAACCATCATGTTGTCAAGATCAACTTCTTCCAATTTCGGCCATAAAAAGTTGGTTATCATCGATCTATACCGATCTCCATTGTCAGTAACGATGTTACAAGCTTCATTTCGAAAAAAATACGAACCGATGATTCCACCAGACCAAAAACCACACCAAACTGTCAATTTAGGTGAATGTAATGGTTTTTCATGAATAATTGAAAGTGAGCCTCATCGGAGAAGATGATTTTCTTAAAAAAATCGTTATCGTTTTCAAGTGGTCCAAGGCAAAATCAGCAAATTCACGACGTTTACGGTGGTCCAATGACTTCAGTTCTTGAGTGAGAACATTTTTATACGGATGCAAACCCAAATCCTTTCTCAAAATCCACAAGGTTGTGGTTAGAGTCCCAATTCTTGAGAGCGTCTTAGAATTGCGGTCTTCAGCAACACTTGCCTGAACGGCATCAATATTTGCATTACTTCGAGCATTTTTTTGTCTTATTGGTACTTGAACATTATGTAAAGAAAATGTACGCTCAAAATTTTCAACAATTCGACGAATAGCGAGCACACTTGGACGATTATTACGACTATAAAATGGCAAAAGCGCACGAAAAGTTGCAATTGAAGAACGATTATTTTGATAATAAAACTGAATAATTTGTAAACGTTGTTCTTGCGTATATCTCACCATGATGAAATTGTAAACATTACTGAATATATGAAACAAAAAATGACAGATCATAACATATATAGCAAATGGCCGAAACGTAACTTAAAAATCATATCATTCCTATTGGAAAACCCTATACTAGGCATAATTATATTGATTTTATTTTGAAGTGTTCTAAACGGATCATCAGTTGTTTTGTGTAATTTTATTCTTTACTAATTCATGTTTTACTATTTACTTTTCACACTGTTCCACTTTTTACTACCTAACTGGAACTGTTCACTGTTTAAATTATAACTGTGCCTGCGACCCAAAATGCTCGCGCTTGTATACTTGTGCTTCGCTGTTCGAAGCAATTGTAAATCACTTGTGCATCTAGTTGAATTCGCGAACATTCTACGTAATCCGTTGTTAATTCCAGTATTTTCTATGATGCTTTCGTTTTCTCTTTATTTCCCCCAACATGGAATACCAATCTTAAATTCAATTTCCAATCAGTATGGACGAATAATTGATCTGGTAACATCGATGTATGTTAAACACTTAACAAAATTATTGGCTCCGACTATATATTCGACTATGCGACTATTTGGTTGATAACAGGTACATTGGTACTGAGCCATTTTGCTGATCTCTTCTTTGGCTCTTGATAATTTCTAGAAGATCCTCCAAAAATGTACGACCCATATTTGAAATGTAACGTGAGTGATACGCGATATTAGCACAAGAAACTTCTCTAAAGAATATTCTAACATTTATTAGTTTTGTAACAAACTCATTCACCTCGTTTTGTAACCCTGAGACATTATGACAAGATATTTTAATGTTGTTTATTGGTTCCCTAACATGACGTTTTAAAATAAGTGGTACACCGAGCTCGGATAGTAAATCGTGGTTTATCACAAAATATTCAAATTTTGGAATTCAAAAATATAATACGCCTATTATTAGTTTTTTTTATGCAAAACTTTACTGGGCGGAGTATTATCCTCGGATACAGATTTTAACATATTTAATGGTGTAATGATTTTTCCTAATATCCAATTTCTGGCTTGGCATTGATCAGACAGTTTACTTTCGCTATAGTGATAGCTGGCTTGAAATTTTTTTATGGGATGATGTTTTAGTGTCCGTATAGTTTTTCCTGGGGTGATAAATGTTGATATGGCAGAAATCCTGGGCATATCATAATATACTGGGATGGAACAACTGGGATGAAAGCTGGGCTAACTTTATATAAGTGAGATCCGTGTGAAATTTTGTGGAAATTTATAAAAATGGCAGCTTCCATGGAAGCGTTTTCAATTTTTGTAATATTGTTGAGAAGAGATTTTACCTAAACACTCATAGTCCTCTTTCACTTTACCAGTAACGATCGGATATCCCCGAATGACAAGTACAATGTCAGCTGAAACATCCATACTAGAGGCAACGCTCACAGTGCGTTTTAATCAAATGTCTCCGTATCTCATGTTGTGGTGTTTGGACGTCGCCCCGTTGTTGTTTGTTTCTGTCAGAGGCTGCACCTTGACCCGCCGGTGAATAATCTGATCCACATGCCGTTTGATAGTTCTACCCGTATTGCATAAATAATACCTTTGTCCTGGAACATGTTCAATAACGGCTGAAGTCCATGTGTTCTGGTTGTGTGTATAATCTCTTATCATTTCGTTATCGTTTTGTTTGAAGTCTATATTCCTTCCCCCGGAAAAATATTTCTTTTGATTCTTCTGGCTCTTCTTGATGTTTTTATTTGCCGTAACAAGAGTGGTGCTCGATTGCAAGTTGGCAAGTTGTCTGATTAAATCAAACCTAGTACTAATTTTCCGACCAAACATCATCTCACATGGTGGGACACCAGTAGAACTATGTGGCACTACTCTATAATCAAACAAATACCGACTGACCGCCGTGTATACTGTTACAATCTGACCCCTCCACTTACTTTGAGAAATTGTGGCCATAAGACCTTTTTTAAAAGATTTTACGGCGTTTTCGGCCGCACCATTTGATGGTGGATTGCCTAGTAACATGCCGAATACCGTTGCATTGTACAAAATTTTGAAAATCCTTACTTTTGAATTACGTACCACAATCTGAGACAATTGTCTCCGGCAGTCCAAATCTCGCGAAAGTTTCCTTCCATTTTGTGATGGTGAAATCCGTCGTTATGGTTTTAGTTATAAAAACTTCTCTCTATTTAGAGAAAGAATCCGTAATGATCAAAAAATAATTATTATTATCCTTAAGCCCGGCGAAATCAATATGTATTCTTGACCAGACCGCCTTTGAATTTTCCCATGGAATAAGGTCTGATTTACGTGGGCTCGGGTGCAAAACCAAACATGCTTCACATGCGTTTACATAGTCTGTATATCCAAATCCATTCCGGCCCACCACATATAAGATCGCGCCATCGATTTGCACTTGAATATGTCCATGTGAGTTAGATGTAAAATTTCTAACATGGTATTTCGAAGTGTTGCGGGTACCACCATGCAATGTCTCCACATAATTATATCCGACTCCACATAAAACTCCGTCTGTCGTCTTAAATACGGTGTAAATTTCTCTTCTCTTAGATTCTGGAAATCATTTTTTAATATTGCTGTTTTTAATTCTGAGAGAATCGGATCACTCATTGTCTCTTTTAAAATTAATTCATAATTGATGCTATTGCCTGCATCCGCAATAAAATTAACATAATTTTCTTCTGACATCTCTTCGTTAGACTCTTTTAAATTAGGAACTCGTGACAAAAAATCTGCATGATTATCTTTCCCTTTAACGTATTCCATTTTGTATCTAAATGTTGAGAGCGCGTTTGTCCACCTTTGGACACGACTTGCTGCCATCTGCAGAAAACACGTTTTTCTCCAAACCAACCAAGAAGTGGCTTATGATCTGTTTTGATCGTGAACTCATATCCGATTAAATAGTGATAAAAAAAATTTAACGAGAAAACTATAGCCAGAGCCTCTTTCTCTGTCGTACCATAATTTTTTTCAGACCGCGATAGCGTTTCGATATTCCCAAATTTGAAGCATCCGTGGTTACTGTTATCGGCAGTTTTGGGTCGAAATAAGCCGACACTAGTTTATTGCAAATTTCTTGTTTAATGCTGTTAAAAGTGGACGTGCAATCATCATTCCATGTCACCACCGCATCCTTTTGTAATAACTGATAAATTGGGCTTAATTTAGTAGACATACTTAACAAAAATTTGCTATAATAATTTACCATCCCGCAAAATGCCCGAATTTCTGTTATATTGACTGGAATCGCACAATTTAGCACCACATCTATTCGTTCCGAAGTTTTAGACGAGCCATCCTTATTGACAATATGAACCAAATAGGATTGCATTTATCCTTCGTTAACTTTAAACCAGCTTCTGATGATTTTGAAAATACCTTGTTTAAATTTTGAAGGTGCTCCTTTGAATTGCTACCTGTGACAACTATGTCATCCAGAAAGTTAACCACGCCCGGAATGCCCAAAAGCAACTTTTCTGGCTCCTGTTTAAAAATCCCTGTGGCCGGACGAATACCGAAAGGTAACCTATTCACTAAATAAACCCCCTTATGAGTACTCCATGCTACTAATTTGCGCGATTGTTCATCCAATTGAAACTGGTGATAGGCGGCTTCCATGTCCAACTTTGTAAATTTTTCACATCCTTGGAGAGCAGCGAACACTTCCTCTATTTTAGGCAACGGATACTTATTTTCCGTCAAATATCGATTTGCCGATTGCTGATACTTTTTAGTCTGCACATAATCTATTCTCGCCGTTGGACTTAAGCACTGACACCAATGGTGTACTCCAGTCATTCGTTGGAATGCGAGTAATTACGCCCCTATCTTCAAATTTGACTAATTCCTGCTCCACCAAATTCTTAAATGCGTATGGTACCTGTCGATGCGTTATGAATCTGGGTACTACTTTCTCATCTATTTCTAAATGTACTTGTCCATGTTTAAAATTACCTAATCCTCCGTTGAATAATTCACTGAATTTATTCGTTAATCTCCTAACCTCAATATCCTCATTAGTGTCCTCGGCAATTACAGGACATATCTTGTTGACTGAAACCTTCACGTAGAATTTATTTATGAAATCCATACCAAGTATTGGCATATAATTTGCGGAATGTACCACTACGAACTTGAATGGTAAAGATTTTTGACCCAAAACGACATCCACCTCAAACTCCCCCAACACACCCCGAGTATGTTGTCAGTTTAATATTTTTCTCTAATAACTTAATTTCTTAAATAGTTAATAAAATAATTGACATTTCGCATTTTTAAAACGACATTCTGATGAGTGATGATTCCTAAAACCACAATGACAGCATTTAATACGTGGTGCATTGTTGAATGAGATATTTGAGCTACTCAATTACGGGCAGCAGTGATATAAAGCAAGCCATCGACGTGAAGGAAAGGCTAACGTCAACATTGATGAGAGGTGGTTTTCATCTGACGAAATGGCGTTCGAATGTAGCTGAATTGTCCGAGGAAACAAATGAGATTGAAGGATATATTCACGTTTAAGGTACTGGCAGAGAGGGACGGTGCGATTAACAAACGAAAAATTATATCAGAATTTTCGCGGCTGTTCGATCCACTTGGGTTTTTATCTCCATCTACAATTCTTTTAAAAATCTTATTTCAAAAATTATGGCTCATCAAGGTAAACTGGGATGATAAATTACCAATCGAAACGGAGGAAGAATATATTAGAATACGGGGTCAATTCGTACACTCCAAAAAATTAATATACCAAGGTTAACAGAGTACAGCGGAAAGGTCCAAATCCATGGATTCTCAGATGCGAGTGAAGCGGCGTACTGTGCAGCGATATACATTCGAACGGTGAAAGAGAATGGTGAAATCACGAGCCAGTTATTGACATCCAAGACGAAAGTGGCCCCGATTAAGCAGATCTCAATACCACGGTTGGAGCTATGTGCAGCTCATTTGCTAACTAAGTTTATGTTGTTAGTAAAAGGGACCTTATCGGGCGACGTACAGTATTTTGCGTGGACCGATTCAACGATCGTACTATCGTGGCTTTCTACGCATCCTACGCATTGGAAGACATTTATCGCCAATCGAACGAGCGAAATACTTGACGGTATTCCTCGAAAACACTGGGCGCACGTTAAGTCAAAGGATAATCCCGCAGATCACGGTTCAAGAGGTGTCACTCCAGAAAAATTGTCGAGCCTGACACAATGGTGGAAAGGACCAGACTGGTTACATCAGCCGCAAGAGTTGTGGCCAACGAGCAACGAGACAGAACATATAAGAGATGAAGACGAGATGGAATATCGAAAACCAAAGTCAAGTGATGTATTTTGTGCTGAGACCAAAGAAGAAGACAAATCCTGGATGACCAAAATATTTGAAAGACAGTCCAGTTTATCCAAAATATTCAAGGTTATAGCGTATGTATTCCGCTATTTACAGGCGATCAAATGCTCTGCGAAGAAACGAAAACTAGCTAAACGACACCGATCTATACGAACAAAATATCCCAACTAACGGCGATAGAAATCGAAAATGCGAACAGGGAATGTGTTAGGTGGGTTCAGCGAAAAACGTTCGAAACGGATATAAAAAGTCTACGGTGTCACAGAAGAGTTGCTGAGAAATCAAAGCTGTTATCACTAGCGCCATTCATCGACGATGACGGCATTTTGAGGGTAGGAGGCCGCCTACAGAACGCGGATTACGATTACGACGGCCAACACCCGATGATACTCCCACAGCAACACATATTCACAGCCAGAGTAATATGGGACACGCATATCTTGAATCTACATTCTGGACCCACTCTAACAGCAAGTTTGATAAGACAGAGATATTGGATAAAAAAGGGTCGCAGCAAAATACGTAATTTATTGAACCAGTGCGTCGTTTGTAAGAGATATGCTGCCAGAACCACCAAGCAGTTAATGGGAAACCTACCAAGCACGAGAATTACTCTTACCAGGCCGTTTGAGAACACCGGTATCGATTTTGCTTGACCCATATATCTGAAAACGAGAAAAGGCAGAGGTCTTCCAATAAATCGCATCTTCGTTTGTCTTTCAATAAAGGCAATACACATTGAGGGTGTAACGGATATGACCAGCGAAGCATTTTTGGCAGCACTGCAGCGGTTCACAGCTAGGAGAGAAGTGCCGAGACGCATTTATACTGACAATGGGTCGAATTTCGTAGGAGCAAAACGTATTCTGGATAAGGCGTATAAATTAATAAGCAACATCAACGATGATTATATAGTATCGGAATTTCTGAGTCGAAATCGAATACAGTGGAGTTTTATTCCCCCAGCTGCTCCTCATTTTGGTGGACTGTGGGAGGCGGTGGTAAAATCAGTGAAAGGTCATTTGCTGAAAGCTACACGTAACATCAACATGACGTTTGAAGAAATGACAACATTACTTTGTCAGATAGAAAATGTATTAAACTCGCGTCCACTGTGTACTACCTCCGCAGATGACGATTATCTCGCGTTAACGCCCGCACATTTCCTAATAACTTCGGCTGCCGGGTCTATTCCCGAACCCACTATCGAATCTCTAGAGAACAGGTTAACTAGATGGAAGATGATACAATCGAGAATACAAACCTTTTGGAAGCGATACTACCTCGAATACTTGAACAATATGCAACAGCGACATGAATGGAGAAGAGAACACGAAAACATCAAGATTGGTGACATTGTCCTGATAAAGGAAGACCATATTCCCGTAGCGAGATGGCCGCTTGGTCGAATCATAAAGGTGCACCCCGGTGAAGATGATTTGTTTTCTGTGCATATTCGTAGAGTGGCAGACTGGCTCACAACATAGATGATGACTTGATCGATGGAAAACGACACTGTGACATCCAACGGTTAAAATAGTTTCATTTTGTATTGGTGAACGACATGAGTCGTCCACGGTGGGGAGTATGTTCACAGCAGTACCTAGAAATGGAAAGAAAAACCACAAAGAATCAGTAGAACACATAAAATACAATATAATACTTATCTGAGTCTGGTGCAACCGCAAACTTGTCTCGTACAATTCAAATACCGTCTTCATCTAATATTCGGAATTGACCTGTAAGATAGATCTGTAATTTAGATATTATATATTAAATTTGTATTGTATAATTAGTAACAAATTAGACATAAACTTACCTTCTTCTGAAAAACACCGTGAACGAGTGCGCACGTAAAATTAATAAAATAAAATTAACAATAAATCTGCGATAAAAATATTGGAAAACACTCTCATTTTGTTTACATCTATATCCTGGACGCGGCATTGCTATTTGGAAAATACGCAACGGGTTCAGTGGCATCAGTAATGTATTGTATTTAACTGAGTTGAAATAAATTATAATTGAAAGTAAAACACACGCGTTCTTGGTTTGACAATAGAAAAATGAATGGATGTATTTCATCAAAAAACGTTAGGGTTGAACAAAACTATTTCTCCCTGTGAACCGTATATTGTACCCACTACACATACACAACAACATGGTTTCGTTGTAATGTGTCGCCCCTAACCATAGTTGGTTTAAATATAGTTTCGGGATGAGATAATTATTCTCATTCCGTAGCATTTTACTGTTGACAGCGCCAAGCTGCTCAATTAGCGAATTCTGAAAATTATAAATATTGTTTTCTGTCATGTATTTTTTTTTCATTTGCGTTGAATACACCAAAATTTTTTTAAAATAAATTATGGAAATTAAAAATAAAAATCGTAAAATTTGGTTGGAGGGGATCCAATATATTTATTGATGCTTATGCTTATGTTTAAGGTTAAATTAAAATTACAATTGATTTTCATAATTTAGCAATGGAGCATATTGTGTACATTGGTATAAAGCCTTCTTTTTCGCAATAGCCGTTTTCTTCTTCAATTGCGCGGATGCTCCATCAATTAAATTAATTAAAATATTATACAATGACAATTGTTGCATATAATTGATAAAAATATTATTCTTTTTTTTACCATTTTCATATTTACCACTCACAACACAAATTTTTTCGCCACTCAGTTTTAAAAATAACCATTCATCACCAAAGAACTGTAGTGTGTCATCTA
The DNA here is from genome assembly GCA_932526605.1 of Nephrotoma flavescens. NCBI lineage: Eukaryota > Metazoa > Arthropoda > Insecta > Diptera > Tipulidae > Nephrotoma > Nephrotoma flavescens. Next base: position 241,227,919 of record OW052221.1, read on the forward strand.
TTTTCTTTTCGCAAACCATAGCTTCATAATCCTAGTTACGAAACCAGATATGTGTCAATGGTATTAGTGGAAAACATAAATCCCGTTTGCACTTTGACTTTATTTTGTCATGAAAACTAAACAGTTTATTAGCTCATATCCACGAAAAACTTTATTTTCGCACCACATTTTAATTTTCACTATGTCTTCTGTATTTTAAAGTTGAATGTAATTTCATAAATCACAAAAAAAAACACGAACATTAATACAAAAACTGTATGGAATTATGTTAATTACAAGGTTTTTGTGTATTTATAATTATTTACTATAATACTATTTTTATATTGGAGCAACATAAACAATGTATCACCTCACAATATAATTTTAGAAATGAATTTTCAAAAAAAAAAAAAAAAGTAGAGCGCAGAGTGTATGCGACTTCCAAAAATAGCCTAGAAAAACTCTAGCACCAAAACATTCTAGAAGAATAATTTTGTTTTCGTTTTTCGTGCGCGTCACTAGCCCATACTGTTAAAGTTAGCCGAAAGTTTCCAGCCGAAAGATAATGCAGATAGTGTCTTGAATACAGCAAAAATCAGTTATGAACTCGAATTTAGGAGAATTTAGGATCGGGTTACACCATTCGGGTGAAGGAGAAATTATTTCAGTTTGTAGGAATTTAAAAATCGATAGGAGCGAGAGTATAAAGAGAGTTTAAAAATAGTCAAGACACTATCTGCATTATCTTTCGGCTGGAAACTATCGTCTAACTTTAATAGGGTCACTTCCCCACCCTTTCTACACCGCGCATCACTCCTCACGCCAAAACGAAAAACGTAATATAAAAATATTCTTTTATACTTTTGCTCGTCGCAGACACGCACAAGGTGCACATTGTACTTCACAATTTTCTCACCGTTTACCTAATGCAATAGGGGTGGATAAAAACATAAAACAGCATAGCACAATTAGAAACTTTAATGGCAATGAGAATTCGAATTACATGTATGGGATTGTTGTTGTAAATTTCTCAAAGTAAGACCGCAACTGTTAATGTTAGCCGAAAGTTTCCAGCCGAAAGATACTGCAGTTAGTGCGTTCGCTATCCCAACCGAAAGATGGTAATGCAGATATAATTATTAATGCAGATATAATTATTGTTATCCCAGTCGAAACAATGGGCGTTGTACCATCATTTCGAATCGAAATTTAAATAAAGTCGAATGACGGTATATGTTGTATCATTTTCGAAAAGCAAAAATGATACAACTTTCACTTTTTCGATTCGTCTTTTTTCGGATTTCGACTTTTTTCTATTCCAAGTGATGGTACAACATACCGCCCAATATTTTATAGCCGAAATTACTCGATATACCTAGTTCTGCTATCATCTCTAAATAACCAGAATAATTTTACCAAATAGGAGTTCGACCAATTTGGTAAAATTATTTAATGACATTATTTGATGATACAAATTTTCGAAACTAAATTAATAAAACGTTCTAAAAAAAATACAGAACATTTTATTAACTTATTTTTGAAAATTTCTGGTATATTATAAATTAAAACGCAACCCCTTCTCTTTCCATCCTCTTCAGACTTGCCACAAATTTTGCGTGTGCTTACACAGAGAAAAAACATTAGAAAACATTTCTAAAAAATCAATGATTTGCCTAAAAATTATAATAGATTTTCAGCCTTTTAAGCGATTTAGGTAATGTCGCGAAAGTGGTTATAGAAGATTTTTCTATAAACAACAGCTTACAAAGTAACTAAAAAAAAGTTTATATAGATTATCTAAATAATTTAGATGTTTTACCTAAGGCCGATTTGAACGTTAGGATTTCAAAACACCTAAGAATATAATTCTGCGGAATTAAACAAAAACAGGATATCTGCAGATAACCACTTTTACAGTTTTTCTAACCAGTCGATGCAGAATTTGCATTTCTATTTATTACCCAGACCGGTTTTATAAACTGCTTACTATTTTCTTAGAAAATCGAGAAAAGGGCGATTGCCTTCCATAGAAAGACACTACGACTTCAAACTTTAAATGCGGTTTTCCAACATTTAGGTTTTTGCAGTTATCTTGTTTTTGTTTAATTCCACAGTATATAAGTTATCTAAAAAATGTTGATAATTCACCTTAAATCAATTTAGCTGAATTGTCAATAAAACTTAGATGTTTTGTATATTAAATGTAGTAGTGATACCATTTTTTTTTACATTTAAATTAGGAAAAATAACTACTAAAATTAGCTGCGTTGCTTCCTTCTGGTAAGGCGTTTGTAATGAATAATAGAATTACAATCCCTCATTCAATATGTGGTTTAACCCAATTGATTTTAAACCCACAATATGTGCTGGTTAAGTGTGTCATCAGTAATTCTATATGTATCGCAATGGGGCTGAAATATCATTGTGAATATTAGAAAATCATGAAGATCTAACAAATTGATTGCATTTTGAAGAAAAAACAAGTTTAACTAATAACATGAATGGTAATCCAATAAAACTTTAATTATGTTGTTTGAAAAATTATTTATTTATGTTATTTTAACAAATTTACATTTAGGATTTTATAACTTAAAATTTTATACATTAAATGAATGGTGGCTTTAGTTTTATAACTTTGCCATAAAGCAAGTTATAGTATTTAGTGGGAGGGTATGTTATTTCGTTTAAATTGAAAATATCAATAATTTTTTGTCGCATTTGATTATTTCAAAAGCATTAATGTGTAAATTATAACGATCAATAATCATTTTTTTTTGTTATAACTAGTAATTCATTTTCATAATGCATAAAGTTGCAAATTAAATAAAAATTAACTTCACCAAAATTTTTGAACACAATAATATCATTAATTACATATTTAGTATTGTTAAAATATCCACTGCCCACTGAAGAACATTTTTAAAATCTGCTAGAGAAATGTCAATGTCATGATTCCTTATTTCATAATTTGTATATAGTTCATTTAAATGTTTCATACTTAATTTCGAAATTGGATCATTTCCATCATCACTTCGTTTCAAAAATATGTGATGTGTGTGCTATATTAAACTGTAATTTAATTGCAATACTCAAGAGTGTATTTCTTCTAGAGCAACATACATTAGCATATGTTTTTAGTTTTTAATTGCTTATGTTTGGCTTCATTTGGATAGTGAACATGTGGATAGTGTAGAATAAAATGATGTTTTCGTATAAAATCAACACCAAATAGTTGTTTGTAAGCATTATGATGAATTTTAATTAAATTGCTTAATTTATCGATTTGTTCATCATCATATGATGGTAGCAAACAAATATGTACTAAATTATCCAACATGATCAAGAATTTCCAAACTTCGTCGGACTCTGGTATTAGATCTCCTATTAGTAAAGTTAAATGATGTAGAAAACAATTCATTTGGGAAGCTGACATTTTCAATTTTCCGTTATTTATATGGTGTAATAAAATTGGAGGCGGTACGTTGAATTTATCTGATGTATAATATGAAAAATTTCTAATTTTGTTATTTAGAATTGACAATGTTAAATAGTGTTTTTCGACGATAAAATATTTTAGAATGAGACTCAATTCAATATGGCAAACGCCTTCAAACAGGTCATGCATTAAATCCACCGCAATATTATCAGCTATTCTGAACGAACTGATTTTATTAAACACACAACTCTCAGTAATACCAGTTGTAGATATATCTCCTTGCACCAAATCCTGCCAATAGATTTCATTAGTTCTTAGTAGGCGTTTTTCTTCCACAGTTTGTGTTTTCATCATTTCTTTGGGACATTTACATATTTCTCTCACTCTCTCTGGCTTTCACATCCCATGAAGGGATTTCACCGCCCGCACAATGGCCCTCCATCAATCCCGATCCATTGCGTCCTCCAGCTTCGACATCCTAATGCTTGCAGATCTTGTTCAATGTCGTCACGCCAGCGTAGTCGGGGTCTTCCTCTACGACGTACTCCGGCTGGTTGTTGGTGAAACATTTTATTTATCATCCGTTGTTGTGGGGACCTTGTAACGTGGCCGAGCCATCTCACTCGATTGGATTTAATGAATCCGATGATATCGCTGCCTCCGAGGAGTTGCTTTATTTCGTGATTCATACGAATCCGATATTCGTTGTTCGCAACTTTAATTGGACCAAAAATTGAACGGATAACCTTCCTTTCGAATGTAGATAACAATCTACAATCATTAGAGGTCATGGTCCAGCTCTCGTTTCCGAAAGTCAGCACAGGTCTTATTAGTGCTTTATAAAGTGCGAGCTTGCACGACTGCGATAGATGTTTCGAACGCAATAATCTTGATTGGGCGTAGAAAACTCGTTGTCCGGCAGCGATTCGGGCTTTTATTTCTGCCTGCATTTCATTCAATGATGTTATAACTGACCCGAGGTATTTAAAGTTTTCGACACCATCAAAATTGTGGTCGCCAATTCCGAGATTTGCACTAGAGATGTTCCTGGGTGTTGTTAGATATTTGGTTTTACTGCTGTTCACCTCCAAACCAAGTCTTCTTGCGCAGCGATCGAGCGGTATGAAACTGTCTTTGATATCGCTAGGTCTTCGGCCAAGAAGCACGATATCATCTGCATATCCAAGAATTTGGCCGGATTTATTAAATATACAGCGCGAAGTTTCGATGTTGCTTTTTCTCACTACGTACTCAAGCGCCAAATTGAACAGCAAAGGCGCGAGTGCATCACCTTGTCGAACGCCAGATGTTATTTCAAAGGAGTCTGACACAGTTCCTTCAATTACGATTCTACATACAGACCCAGACGTTGTTAATTTACACAGCGAAACGAGTTTCTCTGGGATTCCTAGGCATATGAGCGCGGCCCATAAGTTGTCGCGGTTTATACTGTCATATGCCTGCCGGAAGTCTATATATAGTTGATGTATGGTTATGTTGTACTCCCAACATTTTTCCAAGATCATCCTCATGGTAAAACACTGGTCCGTGGTTGATCGGTTGGGTCGAAAACCACATTGATAGTCGCCAATGATGTTTTCGGCGAAAGGGATGAGTCTGGCAAGTACAACATTAGCCAGCACTTTGTAAGCAGCGTTCAATAGGGCTATGCCACGATAGTTTTCACATTTAAGACGGTCGCCTTTTTTATGCAGCGGACATATGAGCACGGTTTTCCAATTCTCAGGCAGCTCTTCTTGGTCCCAAATACAGACGACGAGGTCGTATAGACTTGTTGCAAGAGTAGCGCCTCCGAGTTTAATCAATTCTGCGGGGGTTCCATCGAGACCGGGTGCCTTTCCGTTTTTCAATCGATTAATAGCTGCGTCTACTTCCTCCACTGTGGGATATTCGACAAAGACCTCTTCACCTGGAGGAGCTATTGCTCTAATGGGGGTCACGTCGTCATTCCGATTTAGCAGATTTTGAAAGTAGGTTTTCCATACTGAGAGAACATCAGCCACGTTTGTTCTCAACTCTCCATTCCCGTCTTTGATGGCTGTACTTCTTGGGTGGAAGTCTTTAGTGAGATTCCTGGCGTTGGCAAAACAGTCCTTTGAGTTTCCTAGTTCCGCTTGGAAGCTGATGTTTTCGATGCATAATCTATATGTTCGCGCTTTTTTTGTCGAAGGTATTTAGTCGTGGCTTTCCTAGCGCGGAGATATTCTGCTATAGTGCTTCTAGTGTTGCGAGCCAACCATTTTCCACGAAGCGTTCGTTTATTTTCGACGACCCTACGGCATTGGTCATCGAACCAATCATTGCGGGGCCTCGGAGGTCTTCTTCCGATGGTATTTTGCGCCGCGGTGGTTATTGCTGACTGTATAGCGTGCCACTGCTCCTCGATGTTAGAGGGAGCTTCTTCGTTGTTGCTGGGCCGCTCTAAATAGTTAGTGACAGCTGATTGGTAACTCTGCAATGACGCTTGGTCTTTTAGAGCATTGATATTTCATCGAACGGTCTTTTGTGCTTGTCTGTTAAACGTAGATGACAGTTTGCACTTATATTTAAATATGACAAGCATATGATCGCTGTCCATGTCTGCACCTCTGTAAGATCTAACGTCAGATATGCTAGTGGAGTGCCTCTTAGACACCATGACGTGATCGATTTGATTTTCCGTTCTCCCATCATTCGATCTCCACGTTACTTTGTGGATTCTCTTATGTGGGAAAAACGTACTTGATACAACTAAGTTGTACGTTATTGCCAGGTCGGTGACTCGTTGGCCGTTGTTGTTACTAGTTAGGTGCAGACTGTTAGGTCCAATGTGTGATGTATTTTCTGCACTCCTACCGATTTTTGCATTAAAGTCGTCCACGATGATTTTAATGTCGTGGTGCGATATGTTATTGATGACTTCCTCCAGTTCGACAAAGAAAAGATCTTTGATGTCATCTGATTTATCTTCGGTGGGTGCATGCACATTAACGATCGTGATGTTAAATTTCTTAGTGCGAAGTCTGACCGTGCATATCCGCATGTTGATAGGGCGGAAATCGATGATATGATGCTTCACGCGCCGATGGATGAGGAAGCCAACTCCAAATTTTCCTCCGTTCTGATGGCCGCTGTAATGAAGAGTGTAACCATTGGTGGTGTCATGGATTCCACTCCCAGACCATCTAAGCTCTTGTAGTGCAAGTACGTCTAATGTGTAACTCTTTGCTTGGTTCGATAGGTTCTGGAGATCTCCAGGTCTTAAGAGGCTAAGCACGTTCCATGTTCCCATTTTTACAATTTCCGAGGTCGAGTTTGTAATGAATCCGATATGGTTATCGGAGGCCTTTGTTTAGGGTTCATAACTTGGTGAGTTTTTATGAGGGGAGGTTGTTGGCCTTCCGCTCAACCCGCTTGTTGCGTGTGTGGGTCACGTACTGGTGAGAATCTTGAGGCATCCAGTCCTACCTTGAACACATTTATATAGCGAGCCGCTTGATACAAGACAGACGCCCGCTTCAGCCGCTCCTAACCTGGAAAACAGACGCTGGTTTGGCATTGGTTTTGAGGCGCCAATGGCTTGCCCTGACATGTAGTGTCCATAACTATAAACAGGATTTAGCTGCTCGTCTCCACTACACCGCCTGATTCATTTAGAGTTACCCAGAGAGCACAGCGAGGAGGTATGAATCTCGGACTTCGCCCCGCATATTTACATATTCTACAACAATAATTTGCTGAAAATGATCTAGTATAATTAAGTACCGTGTTTAACCCCAAATTATCACCTATAATAGCAGCTAAGACGAGATAAACAATCAAGAATTTTCAAAGCATTGCAAAGTGGGCCATAGTTTTGTTCAGTGCCATAATCTAAATTTTTACTTTTATTAAGACAACAGAGAAATATATTTTCTAATTTTGAGTATTCATCTAATTATAAAAGATGAAAAGTTAGATAGAACACTGATATTTTATGTATTCCTGATTTCGATCCAAGAGGGTCATTTATTTCAAAATCATCTTGGTATAATAAATAAGGTAACACCAGTTTTCCTTTAAAACTTTGATATTTCCGTTTCCAAACTTCCCCGCTGCAAATATTTTCAATTTTATCACTGCTAGGAAATTCTGTTTGTTTTGCTAGCATTGAACTCAGCGTATGTTTAAGAGAGAGAAAGCGTCGTAAATTATCTTTAAGGGGTAACAATATACCTGATCGTTTTGGATTAGCTACTGTGTGAATATCTAAACTAGTATCAATTATGAACTCTTCAGGTTCAGTGAATAGATCTTGTAATTTTAAAAATTCCTTAATTTTGTATTCAGAATTCAGATCTTCCAAAATTTTCTAATTTCAAGAAATTCGCTCAATAACTTACGATTAATATTTTCATCTAACTGTAAAGCTTTTATATCATACTCAAAGTTAGCTAGTAACGGAACTAATATTTTATTTATTAAACAATTTAAAATATCTATTGCAACTTTCCTAGATAAGTCTAATTTTCCGAACATAAACAAAATAAATATTAATAACGATATTTTAATATCATTTCGTGTAAAAGGTACACCTGTAGATAAAGCCGTACTGACACTGTTGTTTGATTTTGATAAAGATTCGCTTCCACAAAAATCATCACTGTCTATTTTTGCAGATACTTCAAAGTTTAATGATTCGTTTGCCAAACATTGTTCAGAGGAACTATCACGCCTTTGGCTTCCGTGTTGCTTTGATATATGTTTTTTAAATGAGTAAATAGATTGAAATGTTTGTGGGCAAATGGAGCATATAAAATGAGAATGGGCCTTAGCTTTGTGTACAAACTTCAAATGATTAATATAAAGTACAACGGAATCATACATTTTTGAACACAAAAAGCATTTACGCATTTTAAAAGTAAAATATTAAACTTATTAATTAACTAAATTTTTAAAAATTTTAAAGTTAAAATAAAATATAGAATTCAACAAATTATTCTTAATCATAAACTAATAATTAAAATTAATTCAACACTCTTACTTAACCGTTGTTTTGATTTTTCAATTCATTTAAAAGTGCATTAAGTGTAGAATTTCGTTTTTTTGTTGTATCCATTTCATAAAAATATTCGTCAATGAGCTACCAAACCTGAGTACATTCTATAGCATATTCTAGCCCTAGAACATAGTGCAGCTGGAAATTTATAGAAATGGCCTTCAAGTAGTTGTCAACTTCATATAATATGTCGTTAAAATGTATATAAAATTGCGTTATATTTTCAAGATTATCACCTATAACGATAATTGATGGCTGTAACCGTAAATTTTTTTCTTTACACTGTGTTTTTCTGAGTTCAATTGTTGATTGAATGTAAGATTTATCCTGAAATCAAAATATAATAAAGAATTTCAAATGATATTTATTGAACTTTTTATATAAAAGATAACTTATGCTTACAAGCAAATATGTAGCGAATGATTTCTGAGCATCTAGAATTGATGGTTTCCAAGGTCTTTGTAATCCTTGACCTTTTATCACTGGAGGGATTAATATTCCGTTCAAAAGGATTGTCGTAATATAATTTTTAGAATCTAATATTATTTATAAAAAAACTAATTGTTCGAAGAGCTTATATATGGCCATGCCATAAATATTCTTTGGATCATACGTAACAATCAATCATCGAATGTTATGATCCGGACCGACACCGATTTAAAAAGTTGCTTATTCAATGTTTCTATGTAAAAGAAAATGAAAATTACCCAACAATTTCGGTATATGTATATTTCAAAATTTGGCAAAAGAACATGTTTGTACTTATAGAGATTTTCAATAAAATTTAGTCCGAAGTGAACACAAATTCTCGATTATATCTCGAAACATTGAAACCAGCCATTTCTAATGACTTGACAACGCTTATTTAAAAAATTTACCTTGATTGGTGATTGTATTTATCGAATCAAATAATCGTCTACAATAGGCGTCCTTTATATCACGATCGAAAATTTGTATAATAATTTTTTGATAAAAGGAATCCCATTTTGAAATTGTGGATGAAATTGTGTGGATTTTTGTGGAAATAATCTATCAAAATCAAGTTCAATCTGAAATAAACAATATTTTGATAAAGAACACATACTCTAGATCATCTAGAATAATATGTAGTGTTTAAGACTTACGAGTGAAATACCGATCTTCTGTTTCAAAATTGGCCACTGACTTAAAATATCAATCGATACGTCTTGGATATGACTTCTTCGTAGTTCATATGTGCTAATCCACTTTTCAATAACTAATACTTCCGGACTAACATTTTTTTGGAGCCAAAAAAAGTTATTTTGTTGGTCTTCTACATTGTAAATTAGCTGTTTGGGAAGAACAGTAGTTTCCTCTGGTAGTTTTCGTTTTGCTGGTCGTTCAATTATACCAGACTTTACATATTTTTTTGAAAGTGTATAATATTTTTCAGCCAACTTGCCTCGTTGATTATTAGTTCCAAAATATGTAACCTAAAATCGATTAATATTAAAAATTAAACGTTAAATAGTTCATAAATATTTGCAATTTGCAAATCATATTGAAAAAAAATCACTTAAAATAAAATTGCAAAATTAAATTCATTGTATAATTTGTTAGAAAAACTAACGTAGCCTTTAGGTAGCGGGAGGTTATAAGTGAGCTGTAGGAAATTAAAATTTAAGGAAATGGTTAAATTTTAAACTAAAACTTTTCTTCCGAATGATTGTCCGAGAATTGATTTTAATGTAAATGGTACGTTGCAATGATATTTATGACGTAGAGACCGAACCCAGCTCTTACTGCGTCTCTAACGAGATCTATCGAGCCATTCATTATACCGAATTGATAAACGTTGTATAGGTGGTTATCATTACAACGAATGCGGCGAATAGCGAACTCGAGTGAGATTATAAATTCTGTTAAAACCACTACCCTTCAATCAATTTATACTGAAACACTATAAATAATATCAAATTATTATTACCTCGTCTTCAGTGGGGAATAGTTCCACAATTTTCTGCGACACCTCCTTATATTCGAAATTAGTAATTCTACGATTTTTTGATATTAAATATTCTGCAGCTACTTGCACTATGTACTGCCGGTCAGATTTTGTTAGTTGATGCGTTTTTCTATAATTAGCTAAAATAAGAGCCCCTGTAGCACTATTCAATACAAGCTGTTTTTCCAAGTCCTGCAAAATTAGAGAAAACCAATTTATTTAATGGATTAAAATTATATTGCAAAGATTGAGGGAACAAATACTTAAATAATGATGTAACAGTACTATCAGAATCGTTAGTTGATGAATTCGTACACGGTATAGGTGAGGAATGACCTGATTGTTTCGTAAGCAACTCGGACGACTCAATGTACGTAACGGGTAGCGAACTTAACCACGAATCAACAGTTGTAGTTGCTGCTGTTGATCTACAACCCTATAATATTAATTAATTTGGTGTGTATATCAAAATTAATAATCTATGTGGTTTTAAAATATTGTTACGATTTTGCCTTGTCACTCAAGGTTCGAATCACTGGATTGTGAATAAATACAACTGCTTCAAATTTGAACTCACACAATTTATTTACACAACACAATTGATTATACAACACAATTTATTATACAACACAATTTATTATACAACACAAAATTCCCAATTAATTATTATAATTATAACACACTTTTTAATTATCACTTTAATAATCGCTTTAATAATCACTTTAATAATCTTTCTATTTAACCTTCACTGTATCACGTTTAAAATAAGACTCAGCATTCCACGTCAACGCGCGCCTTTATATACCAAAATATTTGTTCCCAGAATAATCCTAAATGCGCATCGAGCAAATATGTTAGTATAGAAATGACGCCTAAATGTTGAGTATAAATCATAAATGCATTAAACAATTAATGAAATTAAGTTATTCTATTCTAATCCAGGTGTCACCGTAACAATATGTTTACCTTTTCTAGTTGCCACTGATACAAATCGTCACTATTTAATTCTTTAAGAACTTCGATGTCAATTCCTTTCTCTAATTCTATAAATTACAACAAAAATAAATATTAATTTATCTAAATTTTATAATAACATAATATATTAGGGCCGATCTTGGAGCGATATAGTTCATGTTATTTTATTTTTCACCTCGTTTGTAAATTTTTGTTAAACACAATAATATCATACAATAACACAACATTCAATTTTAAATTCCAGAATCGGCTTCATGAACTAATAAAATAATTTGAAATTTAAACTTATTTATATTAAATCTCTTTATGAATTTTATGTAAAATAAATCAAATTCATGCTAAGCGCATCGTGTAGTAAAACTCATTAAAAATTAGATAAATGTGAAAGGATTTCAATACAGATTGGCAAATGCTATTAAAATTTCGAACAACCACATACTTACTGTTGGAATGTACGTGTGAATACAAAAAGTATCATATTCAACTCAAAAATAATAATAGTTATTCATTTAAATTAGGACACTCACGAGTGTTATCCTGATGAGTAATAACTTTTATACACACTCGTTCAATTATATAATATTATTTCAAAGTTAACTAAAAATGCGCGTTAAAGAATGGAACATATGAACTAATTTTTCTAAAATAATTTGCGCTTACGTTTGAATTCTTCAATTAAACAGGGAAACCCCCACTTTTGTAATAATACGTCCATGGTTTGTTCGATAGGTTGAACTGTTTGGGTGACATCGCTCTGTTCAACAGCTTCTTCAAATGGTATAACTTCTTCCATTTCAAATTACCTTTATTTTGAGATGTACTTATTTTTAATTAAACAGTTTTGAGATGTACTTACCTAAAACGTAATCACATAACACAATATAAACTAGGTAAAGAAAATCTATGTATACCGTTAAATTTTACTTTTCGCGCGCGATTTGAGAAAGCAAACAAATTTGCTTATTTTCAATACAATAATCAAAACTTTACTTCTTTCCTAAACTAATTTATTGAAATAAACACATATATTTAATGATTATTTTTTAATTAAATCTTTTTATTTCACTTATAACACGTAATACGTACTGCACAGCCACTTTTTTCTATTTCTGATGTTAAAATGAAGACTTGTTTAAACGTGTTTCACGTAGTTTAGTTAATTATCTAGTTTTTTAGATGATTTAAAGAGAAATGTAGACAATGACCACCCATTATATTAAAACAGTATATTGTAATTCAGCTAGGATTTATAGAATAAATTTAGGAGACTTAATGTCAATGTGCCGTTAGCTTGCAATTATTTATTTGTTATTAAATATTTTAGATAATTTTACTAAATATTTTCGATAAATTATAATTAGAAAATATCTATAATTTTAGTTAATTTTCATAAATGGATTACGTTTTACATTTTTAGATGAATATTGCAATAAAATAGCAATAAGATCGACGGATTATAGATGAATTTTCTATGAAATCAGAATATTGTTGTAATGAAAAATTATCTAAACTCAAATTAGTTAAATCAGATACTACATAATATATTAATATCTAGTTTTTTCGGCATCATATCTAAAAAATTAGGCAAACATTGTCTTTTGATTTTATCTAATTTGCGTTAGAAAAATAATCTATTTAATTTCTTTCTGTGTACCTAGGATTATGACCTATAAAAGTAACATAGTAGATGTAGAACTAGGTATATCATCTTTAGGATATAAATTATTTTTCCGGCTGGGATAGCAAAGACACTATCTGCATTACCATCTTTAGGCTTGGCTTTTTCGGCTAATTTTAATAGGGTACGAGTATATGAAACAATGTTAAGACCTCTCAAGGTGTCGTAACAAAATCTAAAAATTAAATTTTCAACCAGGGTTCGCCTTGTTGGTTTTCTGAAATTTAGGTATAATGATTTTTGATTAAACAAGGCAGTTATACCAAAAGTTCCGCAAGTGTTATTTATCGTTTTAGAAACCAAGTGTGGTGCATTGGATATCTATGTATAAACTTGTGGTAAGAGAAAGTCGGATGTTGGTCACAACATATTCGTCTTTTTAAATTTTAACAAAAAAAGGATTTCATCGCAATATAAGTCGACTAATTAAAATTTTATGTTAAGATTAAGGCATTATACTGGAGTTTTTCACACACAATATTTCAACAAATGATCTCACTCGAAAACCGAGACAAACAAGACCAACAATAACTTATTTACGAATTCAGTACCTTCCATTACCTTAAGGGCTTAAGTCGATAAGAACGGCTCATTTCTAGCTAAAGGAAGACATCAAATCGCGTTCACAGATCGCTGAGTAAAGTTTATAACAAAACCAAATGAGCGTTACTCGCATTGTTATATTCGCCCAACAGCTACTTTAATGGAGGTTCTGTTACAGATTGGGAAGGGATTTTCTTAGATGACCCCAACACAGGATGGTTCTTTGACAAGCATCAGGCACAGTTGCGTAATTTTGTCCATACATGTTGTTTCATATGGACATAACCGTAACAACTTTTATGAATGTATGGAAACGCAAGACCTCTCATCACATTGTTAATGTGTTTCGAAGAGAATCGCGGCTCGGTTACAGACACCTACTTATAGCCGATAGTTAATAACACAATGACAACACAATTCTAATCTAAATGGACCTAGTTGATCAAGTATAATTAGTGGCATGCATCGACGTTGTGAAGCAACGATTGCAAGTTAAGTTTGAAATACACGTTCAGCTTTATTTAAATTAGGAATTATTTTTGTTAGTTTTACTAATAATAATTTAATTGACTGTCACGAAAAGCTGAAATGTAGCCGTTCTATAAAACACAACAAAATGAGTAAAATGCAGATTTTATTCTACCAGGTAAACTTCAACAATACTTCGACTAAGATTTCGTCAAAAAGTAGTAGAGTTTTTAGAGAATCTCTTTCTTGGAAATCCTGCCTTATTTATAAGGTAAGTGTTTGCTCCATTGAATCTTAGTCAGGTGTCAGTGCTGGTGCAAGCTAACATGCATGGTCGCAGCTAACATGCATAGTCTCTCACTCTCTCTCTCTCTCTCTTCCAAGTGCCCCAATGAAAGTATACCGTCAAATTAAAAATCACCCATTAATTGAGCAGTATTCTTCAACATGTGGCCTTCAAAAAAAAAATTATACAAATCTGATTAACGACCTGAGAAATGGCTAAAGCTTCATAAGGTATATTTTAAGCGATGTGTTAATTTTGGAGTCCACTGTATATTTACATTTTGTGATAATTAGAAATTTAATTATTCCAAAACCGTCTATTGAAATTTAGTTTTTTGCTGATTTTGCTTAGCCGGAAATGAACTTTTTCGACAAGTTTTATTTAATTTAAATATAATTTGCGATTCGATGCGAGTGGCACATTTGCGTCAATTAAATCCATAAATTATCATTATCCCTATTGTTTTGGTTGGAAAAAGAGGTAAAAATTAGTACAAAAATTTGGTAATTGAAGAAATATTTTCGTTCATTGCTTACAACAGCGAAGTAAATTTGTGTTGTGAAATTAATTGAAAATAGAATGGCTCAGTAGGATATGAAGGAGCTACATCTGCACACTGATAGACCTGGCGATGAAATCGTCGTTATCCGAGCGCGCCTTATACGTACGAATTGGAGCATAAGGTATACAAATAAGCAATTAATTTTTTGTCAGTGAATTATTAAATTTAATCATAATCAGATTGATGTAGAGAAATTTGATGTCATGTTCTTTGGGATTCAATTCAAATAAGCACATGCGATGCGTGATACAAAAACTGGTGTTTTTATTGCAATGAGAATGAACGAATCTGAAAAAAGTTCATGTACGGCAAAACAACAATCGACGGTTTGGGTTTGGATGGCAATCTACGTTGTATGGCATCAAATCGAGTTTCATGGGGCTAGAAGAACTATCCGTAGTTCTTGACACAAACTACAGTAGCTCACTATATGCTCTAGACGCCGCATATACTGCTATGTGCAGTAATCTATGTGAAGCAGCGCTGGTGAGTGGCTTAAATTTAACAGTTCATTCAAACGTTACATTGCAATTTTTAATATTCGTAACAATTGTAATGTAACGTTTGGATGAAGTGTTAAGTATCATACAAAAGCCACTTTTCATCACCCGTAATAATTTTGTGCAAATAATGTATCATTCTTTGTTCTATTACTGAGACAGCAAATTTATGCAGATGTCAACTCTTCGGTTTTTGTTTTCTTCGGTCAATCGAAGTGATATTGCTTGGTGAGGAACTCACCTGGATGAGGATCGTCTTCAAAACTGAAATCGCCGCCACAAAATCTTGCAACCTACTTTTTTTTACTGTTGAATGACTCACAAAATATTTACTCAAAGTCGAATTAATCAATTCCATAGAAAATAGAATAGAATGCAATGACTTAGTTGTTGCTAATCAACATCGATCCCTTAAAATTGATGCACACGAAACGACAGCTGTAATTAACTGAAACGTATATCATAAAAACAGCAATGACAAGACAGCTTGATGAACCTTTTGCACCTGCATAAAGAAATAATAAAAAATGCACATTAACAATTGCTCTACATTTTATACCATCAATTCTTTGATAGTATAAAATGTAGAGCAATTGTTTGACTTCAATACAAACATAACCTAAAAATTATTTTATATCAGTGAAAAATCGTAATTTTTAATGTTTGATAATGTAGTTCACATCCTTTAAATTATTTTTAAAACAAATATCATTTTTGCGATGATGGGGACCGTCTTGCTTTGTACACTCTGCTATGAAATATACGAAGGGAAAATTTTGACAAGTTCGTATATAACCTACAAAAATCAAAAGATTTCGGTTGGTTGTAGCTCAAAACGTTGTGTAAATAAAAATTAGCGGTGTCACATCAGGTAAATACAAATTTAAATATTATATATACTGCCACATTTCGAGATATAAATATTAATCGACATAAATCATACCGCGATTAATTTAAGTCCTCTTAATTTTTATGTTATAATGTATTTTAATTTACAGGAAATATAATCATCGATATCCTGGGGCTCCAGATGTGTAACGTTATAGTTATGTGATGTTTTTAATAGCTGTATTTCTTAACGCTCGATCTAATCCGGTTCAAGTCACATGAAACAACGCAAAGATATTTACTAGATTTTAAAATAAATTGTTTGATCTAAAACAAAATTTGAATCAAGTTTTCCATATAAAATTTGAACTGATTCGGATCAATGGGTATCATGAAATGCGGCAAATAATAATGATGGTATAAGCACCGATGTATTAATCTTCTACATGGATATTGACTCAAGCGAATTTTACAAAAACGAAAGTTAGGACTAATTGGTCACTATTTTATAAAATAGTTTTAAAAAAATGTAGGGTCATTAAAACAGTTAGTTATAAAAGATTATATTGCCGTGATCCGTGGGTGTGATAAAATGTCAAATAAAATTTCCAGCTGAATCTCGAGCGTTTATTTTAAATTTTTGTGTTTTATCAAATACTCGAGTTAGTTCCTTAATTTTTTTGAAATAATAAGCCTAACCAATAATTATACATTATGCCTGACCAAATACTAGCATCTATTACCGAATTAACTCTGCACTGTGGTGTATTCAAATATACCAAAAATGAGCTTCAAAAAATTTGAACCAAAGCGATGCTACACTGAAATAATTGGAAATATATTTTTGCTAGATCAACCAACAACATATTTTGTTGCATTGTAAACTCTGTAATAGAAGTTGTGTGACATTTTAACAAATAAGAGCACGAGCAACGTCATTTACATATATAATTAATTTTGAACAGTTCTATGGACGATTGGAGCATCACGAGTTTCATCTAGCGCTTTTTTTTAAATAAACTACGATAACTACAAATTTTGACATTTATGCCTCAACTTGGTTTAATCTTAGTTAACATTTTAAACTAAAACAAGATAAAATTTTTATATAATTAGTGATTTTGTGACATAAATAATGAAGAACATGAATTAAACTATGTATAGTCTAGGTTTCATCGACACATCGATCACATGTCATTTTTTATAGTTAAGTTAGTTGCAACCTGCGAACCACCAGCTGCGCTATTCTAACTTTTACCTACAACCCAGTTGGAAATTTTTCAACATGCATGAGAATGTTTTGTTGTGAAAGACGTACGTTTCTAGTAATTATCTTTTTTTTCTAACTGTGTATGAAAATATTTTATATCAGGTGGTAGTACAAAATTCTGTTGATATTTAAAGGTAATATGGTAGGTAAAGGTAGGCTAGATGCAAATCGAGTTTTCATCATCGATTACAATCGGTGATGTTTAATAAACACAACTAAGACCCTCTGATGGAGTGCAGAATTCAACGCCGACCCACCTTCCATGTCAATGTACAGGTTGACATGGAGCTTGCAATGTGCAGGTGGTATACTGTAATTGTGTGAGTAGGTGAATATGTGAATGGGTTAATGATGTGGCGTGAATGCGTGGTATCACAATGGGCCAAAAATGGCCTAAGTGTCAACCACTGGAACCCTAAAGGTAATATGAACTGGGTGAAGTTAGACCAATTCGTAAACTGTTGGTTAAAATATTTATGTGTCGTGTTATGGGGCATGCATTTGAATTACGGCACTAACAGTGAACAACTGTGCCAAAAATCAGGGCATATTTTGTATAGCATCACATAGTGAAATAAATTAAAAGCTGGTTGCTTAATTTATTTCACTATGATGCTACATAAAATATGAGCTGATTTTTGGAAAAGGTATTCACTGTTAGTGCGGCGTATAGCCTTAATCCGAGAAATTTTTAGTTTCGACACACGGGAAGAAAAACTGATTTATTTCTCGAAAATGCTTAGGAGTACCCAGCCCAGAGTCATATTTTGGCAAGTTGCAACATACCGATCATCTTGAAATTTTTCCCCAAATAAGCTGCTTGCATACTAATTCTAAATCTGTATAGCCTCAATCCGAGAGATTTTTAGTTTCGACACACGGGAAGAAAAACTGATTTATTTCTCGAAAATGGTTAGGAGTACCCAGCCCGGAGTCATATTTCGGCAAGTTGCAACTTACCGATCATCCTGAAATTTTCCCCCAAATAAGCTGCTTGCAAACCCATTCTAAATCTGTATAGCCTCAATCCGAGAGATTTTTAGTTTCGACACACGGGAAGAAAAACTGATTTATTTCTCGAAAATGGTTAGGAGTACCCAGCCCGGAGTCATATTTCGGCAAGTTGCAACTTACCGATCATCCTGAAATTTTCCCCCAAATAAGCTGCTTGCAAACCCATTCTAAATCTGTATAGCCTTAATCCGATATTTAAGTAAAAATTTAAATATTTTAAATTGTAACAAATGATTACTGGTAACAAATTTGACGTAATATATTCGTATTTATTTATTTATTGTACGTGTACATATGTATATATGTGTATATATGTATACCAATATAATTGTTTTTTATTCCAACCCGTAATAAATTGACAGATTTTTTTTTGTTATTTTATTGAAAGATTTGTTTTGATTTTGATATATTCCTGGGCTGGGCTAACTTCTCATTAATAATGTAATTTTTTTAAATTTCTGGGCTAAGACTAATTCCAAAGTGAAATGATTTTTTTTATTTTCTGGGCGGGGATAAATTCCAATAACTTATAATAGAAGTAAATTTTATAAATTCCTGGGCTGGGATAACTTCACATAAAAGTAAATGAGGTTTTAATTTAGTAGTGTTGCCTGATTAAACTTTTTTATATTCTGGGCTAACTTTCTGGGCTAACTTCTTATACGTACCCCAAACGAACAAAATAATGATTGCGTACTACCACAGCTTACGAGGAATGGGTCGTACCCAAATCCAGTAAAACTTAAATGGAAATGCGTCAAAACGGTTATCAAAAACAATATTACATATATTTTTAACGCGATTATGAGATGTGGATACTTTCCCCAAAAATGGAAAATATCTCAAATTATCATGATTCCTAAGCCAGGTAAAGACAAAACTCAAGTCTCGTCGTACAGGCCAATAAGTCTACTTCCGATAATTTCAAATCTTTTTGAAAAGAGGTACTATAAGAACGAATACCTATATTATCTGAAGGTCCCATTATACCAGATCACCAATTTGTATTTAGAGAGCAACATGGCACAGCAAACAAATAAGGTTTCCGTAGAAGAAAAGAAATATTGCTCGGCAGTTTTCTTGGATATTGCGCAAGCTTTCAATAAAGTATGGAATGAAGGATTAAAACTCTTCTGCATAAACAATTTCATGCAACTCTTGAAAACTACAATACTTAGCTCAAAGGATGTTCCAGGAGAAACAAAATACGACCACTACTGATCTAACCGAGATAACGACAGGAGTACCGCAAGGTACTGTATTGGGACCTAGGCTAAATTTGTTATTATATATTTGTTAAAAAATAGTCACTTCAGTCCCTAGCGGCGCTTTAAAGGTGAATATTTTTTATAGGAAACATAACTTTTAAATATGAATATTAATAATTACAGTAATGATTTTATGTTAACTGTTTTTTGTTGAAATATGCCGCCAAAATTTCATTGTGAGTCCATAATTGTTTATCTATATATATAAAACAAAGTCGGGTTAGTTACACCATTTTTAACTGAAGAACGGCTGGACCGATTTTTATGATTTTTGTTTTGTTGGATTTGTCTCCGTTCCGAATAGCATAATAACTATTAAAACATTGGAAAAATTCACCAAAAAAAAAGTTATCAAGAAAATTCATTTTCTCATATATTTAGTACATTTTGTTTTTTTTTTATTTTGTTCGTCTCAATACAGTGGTGGTTTAGGAAAAAAGAAAAGTCGGAAAAACTCAAAAGGGAAGCCCCAAACATCTAATAAAAAAAACCTTTTTTTATATGAATTTTGTAGGTGTAGTTTCTATGTGACGAGTGGTGCAGTGGTTAAAGCTTCGGCGCTTGGACCGCAAGGTACTGGATATGAATCCGACTGGAGGGTGCATGCACATTTACCATTTTATTTTTTATCCAATTTTTTTTTTATTTCATCTACTTATCTATTTATATAGATAAAATCTTCGTCCGAATTACGATTTCAGTGCGAATAGTAGATTTTGACAGCTCCAAAAAAAGTTTTTTTCCTTTGCGATTTTAATATTAAATTTAATTTATTTTTGGTTTTGGTTATTTCATATTAGTTAAGTGGTTTGTGGTTTAGCATATAATATTAAAATAAGTGGTGGAATTTAGTGAAATAAGAGATTGTGTGGTGTATGCCAACAACAATAAGAAAACAGTACCTTTTGCGTACAATTGTACGTAATTTTTTTAGTGGTACAGAGTGTCCCAACACTGGACGCCAGATTTTTTTTTTGGTTTTTTTCATTTTTTTTTTATTCTGCGGAATTCTATTTTCGATCGGGATTTTTAAACGGTAAGTTCCCTTCGAAGATGTTCACTTTGTGAGGTTATCACATTTGTGATTGTGCGCACATCGATAATTGATTATGTAATTTTGGATTGTGTGATTAATTTTCCAGTATTATTTACAATGCCGCGAGCCAGAATATCTAATCTTTCACCACGAAGCCGTAATGCAATTAGACTTCGGACTATTGCGAATCAATCCACTGCAGATGAACAAGAAATCACACGAGAAGTGCGCCGCGTTAGTATGGCCCGACATCGCGCTTCACAAAGACAAGCACAAAGAGAGGCAGTACGTCAAATGGCTCAGTTGACAATGAGAAATCGTCGAGCTTATCGCACAGATCAACAACGAGATAATTTTCGACGAGCAAGAAGAAATCCTTCAAGTGTTGATTTGAATCGAATACGATTGCACAATTGACTACAACTCGCGTTCATTGCTTCGTCGCGAGACACCAGAATTACGACATTTTCTATCCAACACTCAAAGATACAACGGATGTTTCCAAATGACTTCATTTGGAGCAGACATTATCGAAGAACGCGGATTCAATCCAACATTTAAGGTCATTTCTGCTCGAGAGAGTAAACATTCATTTTCTTTTGGTGATCAAAAATCTATAATTCTGACTTCGTCTTCGACTTTACAGATTCAAGGCCAAATTCACCACCGAATTGGGTCATTATGGGCAATATGGAGGATCAACTTGATCGGCGCCAAATGATCAATACAGCAATGAAAAGGATAGTTCTGCAAGATTTGCAGCAACTACTCCATGAACATCATGCATTGGTTCGATTGTTTAAAACTGCGTTGGATCGCATGCCGAGTGATGACTGCAAAGTCGTGATCAGAGCAGATAAACGACCCGCTGGAACACACGAACGCAAATTTAATGCTCCAACAACAGATGAAGTCGTAATTGTGATTGTTGGTGAAAACGTGGAACCGCGCGATATTGTGCTTATACATAAACGAAACACACCGTTCATACGATACATTGCAATACCCGCTGATGTTTTGGCAAGGGGACGATGGATATCACTTCAATATCAACATGATAAATCCATTGAGCGGTGAGTACTGATATCATAATTTAGATTATGACACTAATTTTACTGATTTCATTTCAGGTGAGGAAACTAACAAGAAGGTTAGCTCGATGAATTATTATGCATATCGTTTGATGATTCGTCAAAATGCTGACAACTATTTGCTGCGATTTCGTCGTTTGCTTCAGCAATATATCGTCGACATGTACGTCAAAATCGAAACGGAGCGCCTCATTTTCATTCGGTTGAACCAAGCTAAACTGCGTTCGGAGGAGTATATCCATTTACGCGATGCAATCAGCACCGAAGGAGATGCAGCTAATGTTGGTCGATTGACTATTCTACCGGCGACGTACATTGGCAGCCCGCGTCATATGCATGAATATGCGCAAGATGCAATGACATATGTTCGTCATTACGGTTGTCCAGATTTATTCATCACTTTTACTTGCAATCCGAAATGGATAGAGATTGTTCAACTGTTGCTACCCGGGCAAATAACAAGTGATCGGCACGACAACATCGCACGTGTCTTCAAACAAAAAATCCGGTCGCTGATGAACTACATTGTTAGGCTTAGCGTCTTTGGGGATACTCGATGTTGGATGTATTCAATTGAATGGCAGAAACGAGGCTTGCCGCATGCTCACATTCTTCTTTGGTTAGTCGAAAAAATTTGACCAGACCAAATAGATGACATCATATGTGCCGAGATTCCTGATCCCGAAACCGATCCAGACCTGCATGATGTTGTAATTACGAACATGGTTCACGGTCCGTGTGGCTCCATCAATGCCCAATCACCTTGCATGGTCGACAACAAGTGTTCCAAGCGTTATCCACGAAATTTAACCGCAGAGACTATCACTGGCAATGATGGTTATCCACTGTACCGGCGTCGATCAGCAGATGATAACGGTAGAACTATCACAACGATAGTGAGATGAAATGAGTTCGTGGTCGCCAACACTTGGATTGTTCCATATTCGCCACTTCTTTCCAAAACATTCAAGGCGCATTGCAACGTGGAGTACTGCAATTCAGTGAAGTCCATAAAATACATTTGTAAATATGTCACGAAAGGCAGCGATATGGCGGTTTTTGGTGTTCAAAATCCCAATACAAACGATGAAATCACGCATTATCAAGTTGGTCGATATGTAAGCTGCAATGGGGCGATTTGGCGTATATTCTCATTCCCTATTCATGAACGTCATCCCACTGTTGTACATTTGGCGGTGCGTCTGGAGAATGGTCAACGAGTTTATTTCAACACATTGAATGTTGCTCAACGTGCTGAGACACCTCCAGCAACAACATCGACCAGTTTCTTTTCAATTTGTCAAAGTGATCCATTTGCACGAACATTGCTCTACTCTGAGATGCCACGTTATTACACTTGGAACGCCTCATCAAAAAAATTTCAACGTCGGAAGCAAGGCGATGAGGTTCCTGATCATCCAAATGTGCGTTCTACTGATGCTCTTGGTCGCATTTACACAGTTCATCCGAAGAATGACGAATGCTTCTACTTGCGGTTGTTGCTGGTGAATATTCGTGGGCCGACATCATTTGAATCACTTCGAACTGTCAATGGTGTAGTGTGCCCAACATTTCGTGCTGCATGTCAACAGCTCAACTTGCTTGAAAACGATACTCATTGGGACATGACAATCGCTGAATCAATTATTTCTGCAACTCCAAACCAGATACGCACATTAATTGCTATCATTATTTCGACATGCTTCCCATCAAATCCACGTGAACTATGGAGCAAGTACAAGAATGACATGTCAGAAGACATTCTACATCGAATTCGTGTCAGTTTCGGAAATCCCGATCTCGAGGTGAATGAGGAGATACATAACCAGGCTTTGCTTTTGATCGAAGACATGTGTTTTCGCATGTGCGGCAGTTTGTTAGTCAAATTAGGAATGCCAATGCCATGTCGTGGAATGAACGACGCTTTCAATCGAGAATTGGAACGTGAACATGAATATGATCGAGATGCATTGAACCAATTAGTTCGAACCAATGTACCACTGTTGAACCTCCAACAGAAAGGAGTGTACGATACGTTAATGAAGGCAATTCATGATGGAAATGGTGGATTATTTTTCCTCGATGCGCCCGGTGGAACTGGGAAGACATTCCTCATGTCATTGATTTTGGCCACTGTTCGTGCGAGATCCGATATTGCTGTAGCAGTTGCTTCTTCTGGGATAGCGGCCACATTGCTAGAAGGATGCCGAACAGCTCATTCAGCGTTGAAATTGCCGTTAAACCTTCAATCGGCTGAAAACCCGACATGCAACATTGCAAAACACTCAGCAATGGCGAAAGTTTTGGTAGCAAGTAAAATCATCATCTGGGATGAATGTACAATGGCGCACAAACGCGCATTGGAAGCACTCGATAGAACTATGAAAGATCTACGCAATGACTCAAGATGTTTTGGAGGCGCAATGATTCTACTTTCTGGCGATTTCCGTCAAACAATACCAGTCATTCCAAGATCGACCGCTGCTGATGAAATAAACGCTTGCCTCAAATCATCGACTCTGTGGTGTTATGTGAAGAAACTTCAGCTGACGACAAACATGCGAGTTGCATTGTTAAACGATCCATCTGCCGAAGAATTCTCCAAGCAGTTGCTGACTATCGGTAATGGCCGTGTTCCGGTCGACAAATCGAACGGATTGATTTCGTTTCCTCAGAACTTTTGCATTTTTGTCTCAACGAAGGACGAGCTCATCAACAAAGTGTTCCCGAACATCATTACTAACCACAAAAATCACAATTGGGTGAGTGAACGAGTAATTCTTGCGGCAAAGAACAAAGATATGGATCACTTAAATTTTACAATTCAAAATCTAATCGTCGGTCCACTTCATTCCTTCAAATCTATTGACTGTGTGACAAACGAAGACGAAGCAACCAACTATCCAACTAAATTTTTAAACTCATTGGATCTACCTGGCTTGCCACCGCACAATTTACAACTAAAAGTTGGCTCGATAATCATCATGCTACGAAGCCTGAATCAACCAAAACTATGTAACGGAACGCGTTTGGTGGTGAGAAAACTCATGGGCAATGTAATTTACGCGACGATACTTCAAGGGAAGTTCAAAGGTGAGGAAGTTCTCATTCCGAGAATTCCGATGATCCCAACCGATATGCCATTCGAGTTTAAACGAATTCAATTTCCGAAGGCCAATCCTTGAGTGTTTGTGGCCTGAATCTAGAAAATGAATGTTTCTCTCACGGCCAATTGTACGTAGCATGTTCACGTGTCGGTAAAAAATCCGCTTTATTCGTTCTCGCACCTAACAATTAAACAAAAAATGTCGTATATCACAAGGTGCTACAATGAAGGGAATCGACTCCATTGCAACTCACCCAGCAAATAGTTTAAAAGAAAGTAGTGCAATAATGCTACGCGAACCATTTCTATTCAATTCAATAAAACGAAAGCCTTGCTGCCACGTGAATTACATTCATTTCAATGTAATTGAAATATATTTCATTTTGATTTTTGTAATTTCATTGAATTTAATTAATTTGGAGTATTCATTTAATTTATTTAATCTTAATAAAAAACTCAATTTTATTAAGCTAATAACTTTAAAAAACATTTATTGATTTTGAGGCGGTACGAAGTTTGCCGGGTCAGCTAGTTTGAAATAAAAATATTCAAAAATAACGAATTTTTAATACCATGCTGTATAAGATAGTAGAAAATTTTCAGCAGAATAAATGTGTTTTTGCTATTCACCGCTAGAGGCATCACTATCACAATAATGAAATTTTTTCTGCTGATATTTTGTGAAACCAGCAGAAATTTTTTAAGAAACTTAATAATTCTTCAGAAAGTTTTATGAAGAATCAAAGAATTTAAAAAAAAAGAGAAAATATATGGTTAAACGTTTTGAAACGAAGAAAGTTATATAGGGACTCTCAAAATATACTAAAATTACAATAATCTTCATAGTGCAAAACAATGCAAAACAAAAAAAAATCGCCTACGTTGATAGAACTCCATAAATGTTTTCAGTTTTTGAACAAAAGTGTTAGAAAAACCCCCCTGTAAACTACCCTTGGTGTATGTTTTTATTGTAGCTGAGATCATAATCTATATACATGAGCAACATATGTTGCTTAGCTACCATAAAAACATAGACTCAGGGTAGTTATATATTTCAAACACTTTTGTTGAAAAACTGAAAACATTTCACATTAAAATGACTTCAGAAATGTATGGAGTGGTATCAATGTAGGCGATTTTTTTTATGTTGCCCTGTATTTGTATTATGATGATTATGATAATTTTATTATATTTTGAGAGTTGTTATATTTACATATACGCAAATCGTTTTTTTTTTTTAAATTTAACATTTTTCGGTTCAAAACGTTCAAACATTATGTTTTCTCTTCTTTTCATAAATTCTTTGATTTTTCATAAACCTTTCTGCTTAGAACTATTAATTTAAAAAAATAATTCCGATTTACTTAAGATCCGTTAAAATGCGGAAGACATTACAACCTGTCATTTTTTACTCACACATTTGTGTGGGTTGGACTTAAATTGAAAATAATGAGGACAAATAGTGCAGGAAAATATGCCGAATTTTGTAGAAGAATTTGAATATTCGATCGAAGAAATTATTTTCTAACACAATGGGGATCCGAAGCATACCGCTAAAATTATGACAAAATAATTAGGAGAGCAGCAACTTACCACATTGGCCTGCTCAAAGCCCTGATATCAACCCAATTGAAAATGTATGGGCCATTGTTAAACGACGTCTCTCTGCTTACAGATAAAAACCTAGTAGCATCAATCAACTATGGGATAGATTCCAAGCTGAATGGCTAAAAATGGACGGCTTTGGACAAAATATTGATTTTCTGGAGTAAACCAACAAAACACAGGCACCCGAAATAGTGCAACACTGAGTAAATGTTGTTTCAATGAATTTTAATATGAAGCATGAAATTTTATTTTTGTTTACATTATTTTATAAGAAGTTAATGTATTATGAATCATAATTGATAAAACTGAATTTATTACCGTTATCAATAAAACAGAAAATATAAATAATACAAATGATTTTTAAATTATATATACTAAATTTTGCTCGCCATTGTTAAGTATTTATTTGGCAAAATTATTCTGAGGTTATATTCAGAAATATTCCGGAAACGTTGTAAACTCTTATAAAGGTATTCCCAACCCACTGGTCCAATCGGATTTCACAGGGAAAATTTGTAACACTAATATAAACTGACGTTTAGCTACCCTATTTCCGGGGTTTAACCCTAATTACTATTCAATTAATTTCTAATTTTCGGAATTTCTAACAAAAAATAACAAATGAATTATTTAATTCAACGCATAATTAGTTTGGTTTGAATTTTAATTAATTTAAAATTATAATATGGTGGCAACGCCGGCAATGATTTGGTATAAAAAGCTGAAACATGATTTGGTTTTGGGTAAACAATAAATTGGTTTTGTGATATAAAGTGCAAAGTTTGCTATAAAATATGGGAGAGCGGAATACATCGAAAAAAGTCTACCCACGCACTCTGTTCAATGGACCAGACGATGAAATTGTCATATCTGGAATATCTGGCAGTTATCCGAATGCCTTGAACATCTGTGAATTGGAGCATAAGCTGTACAATAAGGTATTTTTAAAATCTGACATTTTATAAATGAATTTAATTCAGTTTTATCTTATGACAATCAGATTGATATGGTTGATGACGATGAAAGACGCTGGCCACACGATAATCCAGAAATACCAAAACGTTCGGGTAAAATTTACAATCTAGAAAAATTTGATGCAACATTTTTCGGGGTTCATTCCAAACAAGCACATAAAATGGATCCCCAGTCACGTATATTACTTGAAAAGGCATACGAAGCAATTTTGGATGCAGGAATAAATCCAAAATCAATGCGAGGTAGTAAAACCGGCGTTTTTATTGCCGTGAGCTATAATGAAACGGAACATGGATTAATTTATGGAGACGTTGGCGATGGCCTTAGTATAACTGGATGCCTGCGAACGATGCTAGCAAATCGGATTTCCTATACGTTAGATCTTCAAGGGCCATCTCACGTACTTGATACAGCTTGTAGTAGCTCTCTATATGCCCTGGATGCGGCATTTACTGCTTTACGTAATAATGAATGTGATGCAGCGTTACTAGGTGGCACAAATTTAACACTTCATCCAAATAATACAATGCATTTTGGACGATTAGGGGTATTAGCTGCAGATGGATTTCCTCGGCCGTTTGATGTCGATGCATCTGGTTATGTTCGTGCTGAAACAATCTCAGTTATATTACTACAAAAATTTAGGGATGCGAAACGGATTTATTGCACACTCGTACATTCAAAAACAAATTGTGATGGATTCAAGGAAGAAGGAATAACACATCCTTCCGAGAAAATGCAGACAAAATTAATAAGTGAATTTTATAAAGAAATCAATATAAAACCGGAAACTATATCCTACATAGAAGCTCATTCCACTGGTACAATAGCCGGTGATCCCGTAGAATGCAATGCACTAAATGAAGTTTATTGTAAAAATCGCAACGTACCAATGCTAGTTGGTTCAATAAGATCAAATTTGGGACACTCTGAAGCTGCATCCGGAATGTGCTCAATTGCCAAGTGCATACTTGCAATGGAAAATCAGTTAATTCCACCAAACCTACATTTTAATAAAAATCGCCAAGACATTGAACCACTGCAGAAAAATCGTCTTCAGGTTGTAAATAATACACAAAAATTAGAAGGCCCACTAATTGCAATTAATTCAACTGGACTTGGTGGTGCAAATGCGCATTGTCTGTTAAAAGCCAATCCTAAGGTTAAATTAAATTATGGCGCTCCAGAGGATTCCATACCGAGATTAGTAAACTGGTCAGGAAGAACTGAAGATGCTTGTAATGTAATACATGAGGCATTGGCATCACAGCCTATTGATGCGGAATACATCGGACTTTTACATAACGCACAAAGTCAATCAATCTCGGGAAATGTTTTTAAAAGTTATGGCTTATATAAGCACGTGGCGGGCAACAATGCTCAATGCATCACAAAAGAAGTGCAACATTTTAGTGGCATAAAGCGTCCAATTGTTTACGTGTTCAGTGGAATGGGTTCTCAGTGGAATGAAATGGGAACTGATTTATTAAAGCTGCCTATTTTCCGACAATCTATTCAGAAGTGTCATAATTTATTAAAACCGAAAGGTCTTGATCTAATGAACATAATAACGTCGCCGGATAAGACCATGTTTGATAATATATTGCACTCGTTTGTTGGAATTGCATCAATTCAGGCAGCACTGTGTGACTGTTTAACGGCACTTAATATTCAACCGGATTTTACAATTGGTCACTCTGTCGGAGAATTGGGATGTGCATATGCTGATAATTGTTTAACTATGGAAGAAATGGTATTATGTGCCTATTCCCGTGGCATTGCTAGTCTAGAAGTGGAAAAAATTCAAGGATCAATGGCCGCCATCGGCCTATCTTATACCAATCTAATTAAACGTGTGCCCTCAACCATTGACATCGCATGCCACAATGGTCCAGATTCGTGTACTATTTCGGGGCCTTGCGACGAAGTTACAAATTTTATCACAAAATTAAAGGCCGAAGGTGTTTTTGCAAAAGAAGTTGCTTGTTCTAATATTGCGTACCATTCGAGATATATTTCAAACATGGGTCCAATCCTGTTAAAATACCTTCTTGAAATTATTAAAGTACCAAAGAAACGTTCAACTAAATGGCTAAGTACCAGTATACCTGAAAGTAAATGGAATCAGCCCGAAGCACAATACTGTTCAGCACAATACCAGACAAATAATTTACTGGGCTCGGTATTATTTGAAGAAGCTTCGTTATTACTACCTCATCATGCAGTGTTAGTTGAAATTGCTCCACATGGTTTACTTCAATCAATTTTACGAAAATCACTTCCTGAAGCGATTTATGTTCCGTTGGTTCAACGGGACAATAAAAACAATTTAGAATTCTTCTTGACAGCGTTGGGAAAGTAAGTACAAAACAGAATATCTTACGTCCTATCATAACTTAAAACATTTTTAATTTTTAGGATTTATCTGACTGGGATAGACATCGCTATTGAACAAATTTATCCCAAGGTAAAATTTCCAGTTTCGCGAGGTACTTCAAAAATATCTCACCTAATCAAATGGGATCATTCGGAAGATTGGTTTGTAAATAAATATATCACGCAAAAAGCGAAGAGCGTGCAACAAAAATTTACGATTTCACTTAAAAATCACGATTATGAATATATTTCGGGGCATGTAATTGACGGGCGGTGTTTGTTTCCAGCAACTGGATATTTAAGCCTAGTTTGGCAAACATTTGCATCAATGACGGGTACATTATGCTCAAATACTGATGTACAATTCGATGATGTTAAATATTTAAGAGCTACACCGCTCACAGACCAGTCGGCTGTGGAGTTTCTTGTAGTTATTCAACCGGGCACAGGACGATTTGAAATATCAGAAGGACAAGTGGCTGTTGTCACTGGATACATAAAAAAACTTACGAACGACATGAAATTCCCAATTATGCCACCTCTTATTAAAAGTGATAGTCCGTATTTGCCAGCAAAGGATTTTTATAAAGAATTACGTCTTCGGGGCTATCATTACGATGGAGTATTTCGTGCTGTCGTTGAAGCACAATCAGATGGACTTTATGGAAAAGTGCGGTGGGATTCCAATTGGGTTTCTTTTATGGACTGTTTATTACAAGTAACGCTTGTGGGAAGTGATACTCGTAATCTACTGATACCTACGGGAATCGAGAAAATTATTATCGATACTAAACTGCATCAAGAATTTTTTAATATGTTTGATCCTGAGAAACTGGACACTCATATTTTTGAAATATTTGTGAACAAAAATATGAATATTTGTCAAGCGGGTGGAATAGAAGTAAAAGGAGTACAAGCAAAGCCAATCGGACGGAGAATAGTCCAAAGCACACCAGTTTTAGAATCATATGAATTCATACCATACCTGCCAACACCTAAAATGAGTGCAATAAATGCTGCCAGAATTTGTGTGCAACATGCACTTGAAAATGTTTCAACACTTAATGTAAAATGTGTCGAAGTACTTGACGGAAATGGTACACCTTTAATAATTAAAGTAAAGGAAGCAATTGAGGATTTGCCACTGATGGTTGCAGATTTAACGATTTTAACTTCAGAAGAGATGGAACTTGAAAATATACAGATTGAAAATGGAACGTTACCGTCCCAGTTAAATTGTTTGCTTATTATCAAATCAGGATGTCTGAACGAGCTGAAATTTCTTGAAAATTCAAAGACAAGCCTTCTAGATCACGGCTACATAATATCACGAGAAGCAGTAAATGTAGCTCACAGTCATATAATTGTACCACAAGGTTTCAGCCTCGTTGCCGTGATTCCTCTTGATAACGAAACGCTGGTAATGCTACAAAAGGAATCCAATGAAATTCCAAAAACTCCAATCTTAATCAAAGTTTCATTGGAAGATACACAATTTAAATGGTTGGAGCAACTTAAAGCTACGAATAATGAAGAAGCTGTTATTCTTTACTCACAGGATGAACCACTTTCTGGTATCATTGGCCTCGTGAATTGCATTCGAAAAGAACCGAACGGCGCTAATGTCAAATGTGTATTTATTGATGATCCGACAGCACCTCCGTTTGACACCAACAATTCATTTTATAAAAAGCAATTGGAGTTAAACTTCGCCATCAACATATATCGTAATGTAAATATTTGTTTGAAAAATCTAAATTTGAAAATTTATAAAAAAATTCTTATTTTCAGGCCACATGGGGTACTTATCGACATTTGGCATTTGAAACATTGATCCGAAAGGCTCCAACTGATATTCATGCCTATGTAAATCAAACTCAAAGAGGCGATTTGTCATCATTACGATGGTTCATGGACGGCATTACCAAACCATTCGCAGACAATCAAATTCAAATTCAATACGCTGCTCTTAATTTCAAGGACATTATGCTCGCCACTGGTAAATTAGTAGTTGAATCGAGTGGAGAAGATCGTCTCAACATAGAATGTCAATTAGGTTTTGAATATTCGGGAGTTGATAGCAAAGGAACAAGAATTATGGGGATGGCAACTTCGAGAGCAATAAGTACTTATATAAATGCGGATCCCGATCTTATGTGGTGTTGTCCTAAATATTGGTCACTGGAAGACTGTGCTACCGTACCAGTTGTTTATAGTACAGTTTATATCGCATTATTTTTACGTGCAAAGGTGGAGAAAGGTAAGTCTATTTTAATTCATGCTGGTACTGGAGGTATTGGTTTAGCAGCTATCAGAGTTTCACTCGCATATGGATTGAATGTCTTCACAACTGTTAGCACTGCCGAAAAACGAGAATATCTCTTAAAAACATATCCAGAATTGAAAGGTAAAGTACAGTATATTCTCATTATTAAGTAAAATTTATTCTAAATAATTATGAATTTGAATATGTATAGATTCACACATCGGGAACTCCCGTGATTTATCTTTCGAACGCATGGTACAAACCGAAACAAATGGTGCTGGAGTTGACTACGTTTTGAATTCGCTGGCTGAGGAAAAGTTACATGCATCTCTACGTTGTTTAGGTAAAGGCGGCCATTTTCTGGAAATCGGAAGATTCGATTTGGCCAATGATACTAAAATAGGATTACGTGAATTTCTGAAAAACCTTTCATTTCATGCAATTATTGTTGACCACGTACTTACTGGATGCCGGGAAGTCAAAGTAAAAATTAAATTGCTCGTCCAAAAAGATATTGATGCTGGCATAATAAAACCGCTCCCAACTACTGTATTTAGTGCAAATGAACCCGAAACTGCATTTCGATATTTGGCTAGTGGAAAACATATCGGAAAAGTACTTTTAAAAATTCGTGAAGATCCCATTGATACAATGTCCCTGCCTATAGAAATGTATCCCCGAGCCAATTTTCAATCGAATGCATCTTATGTCATAGTTGGTGGGCTTGGAGGTTTTGGTTTGGAATTAATAGATTGGCTGATCATTAGGGGAGCCCGCAAAATAGTAATATCATCAAGTAGAGGCATTTCGAAACCATACCAAGCTTATCGAATTAAAATATGGGAAACGTACGGCGTAACAGTAATGATAAACGTTTTAAATGTTGCTACGCAAAGTGGATGCGAGGCATTACTAAATGAAGCAATAAAACTAGGACCAGTGGCTGGCATATTTAATTTGGCTGTTGTGCTGCAAGATGCCATCATAGAAAACCAAACTAGGGAAAAATTCAAACGATGTTTCACACCAAAAGTAAACGCGACCATTCATTTGGATCAATTATCTCGAAAATTATGTCAAAGTCTAACAAATTTTGTGGTATTTTCAAGCGTGTCATGTGGTCGTGGTAACGCCGGTCAATCGAATTATGGCATGGCCAATTCAATTATGGAACGAATAATTGAACAGAGACATTTAAATAATCTACCTGGTAAAGCCATACAGTGGGGTGCTGTTGGAGAAGTTGGATTAGTTGCTGATTTACAGGAAGATAACCTAGATATGGAAATTGGAGGTACGTTACAGCAAAGAATATCATCGTGTCTTAATGTACTAGATGCTCTACTTCTGGGTGATAGACCAATAGTTGCCAGTATGGTAGTCGCCGAGAAACGTGGCACTTCGAATACTACACTTACAGATATGATATCGTACATCCTAAATATTATGAGCATTAAAGATATTAAGTCAATTCCAATGGATAGAACATTACCCGAACTTGGTATGGATTCATTGATGGCGGTTGAAATTAAACAAACCCTCGAACGTGATTTTGATATTATTTTATCGGCTGAAGATTTGAGAACAATCAATTTTAACAAACTAGTAGAGTTAAATGAAAAGCGCAAACAGACTAGTACAGATATTAAAGTCAAATATTCAAAGGAAGCTGCTTCTGGAATTCAATTGTTATTTCAAAATTTCGGTAAAGAAATACCATACGAAAAATCTGTAATACGACTCCCGAGTCGGAATAACTCGAAATCATTTAAAACGGCATTAATTATTATACCGGGAGTTGAAGGGATACCTACAACACAATGGAATACTGTTGCATCATCAATTGATTTACCAACGTTCTGTGTTCAATTAACAAAAATTCCTCATGCTCAGACCATCAGCGAAATTGTCGAAGCAATTTATACCGATGTCCATGAAGAAATTGCCAAACACATTGATACGTTTTATATCGTTGGTTATTCGTTTGGTTCACTAATCGCCATACAGTTAGCAAACAAGTTTGAAGAATCCAGTTTAAAAGGAAATGTTGTCCTTATTGATGGATCGTTGCCTTATTTGAAAAAAATGTTGTTTGGACAACTCACAAGTATTACAGAAAACGATATTGAGGTAGCATTGTGTGTAATGGTCATAGGTCATATGTTCCCCGAAGAAAATGATGCTGATTTACATGGAAAAATTGCAAAAATTCCAAACTGGCAAGGACGTTTAAAACTGTTGGTGCAATTTTTCGGGTCCCAAAATATTTACAGTAAACAATATTTAAAAAGCTTGACCGAAGGTTCATGCAATCGTCTTAAAATTGTTCTGTTTTCTAAAAAATCTGATATCCCGACGATTAAAACTTCGATTACATTAATTAAACCGACTAAGATATCGGTTCAGGATATTGCCGTAGACTATGAATTAAAAGAATGTACTAAGGATAGAGTACATCTGAAATACATTGAGGGAAATCATTTAACCATGCTGGAGAATCCTAAGTTAATTGAGCTATTGAATGAATTACGACCACATTACGAGTGACATTACGAAACAACAATTGATTGCGCAAGTTGTTAAGCTAAAATGAATATTAATTGTAAGGGTACATGGTAAAATTATATAAGCGATTAAGGAGGTACTTACAAAGACATTTTACCTATAATTTGGGCCCGTGATGTTTCTAACGCGTATTCAAGTGTACGACTCCAAGCAAAAAATATGGCGAAAATCGGATTCCAATAGTCATTTTACACTTTTAATTTTTTCTAAATGCAAATAGTGGAAACTTGATTAAAACTTATAATTTTAGTAAATAATTTTAAAATTTATATCGGAAATTTAAAAAAAGATATAATTAAATGAATTGTAGAACAAAGTGTAACTAATAAATAAAAATGATAGCTTTGTCAGAAATATTGAGAGAAATGTTAATTGAGACTTGTACTCACCTATCTGTGCTCTTGCGAGAAACTTTGTCACTACGAAAAAGGTTCTGTCTAATTCCTGTTTCACTTCATCTAACACACCCTAATCCTTCAAAAATATTTTCATCTTCTGCTAGTTCAAAACTATTTACTATGTTACGTCTTACTAAATTTAAGTTCAAACAGTCTCTAACTCCTAATATCGGAACTGTATTTATTTTAACAACCTTGAAGTTTAGTGTATATGATCTGTTATTCACAACACATTTTAATTGTGTTTCACCTAACACTTCTAGCTTATGACCCCCGAAGGATATTAAAAATTTCGTGTTCGACCTATCTATAATTGCATTTACTCGCCTTACTAACTGTGAATCTATAACGTTACACTGCGCTCCGGTATCTAATTTAAATTTAATAACATTACAGTTATTTATGGATATGTTTTCTACCCATAAGTCTAGACTATTTTGCTTTTCAAGCGTATCAATATACATTTGTTCAAATTTATCGAGTTTATCAGTTTCATCAAAGTCAGATTCAGCATTTTCAATATTGTTAACTTTTTTGTTAAACTTATTAAATTTTCGGTTTTTATTCAATACCTGCGAATTGCACACGATTGCATAATGTCCTATTTTATTACAATTTAAGCATCGTTTATCAAAACGTTGGACATTTTTTAAGTGGAAGTATTTGATTACATCTACGACACTTAAAATCGTTTGAATTACTACTACTGCTAGGAATCTGACGTTGACGCTCTGATTTTTTAATTAAATTCATTATTGGATTAATATCACCTGCATTTGTA
Organism: Nephrotoma flavescens; assembly: GCA_932526605.1. Lineage (NCBI taxonomy): Eukaryota > Metazoa > Arthropoda > Insecta > Diptera > Tipulidae > Nephrotoma > Nephrotoma flavescens. Next base: position 241,263,932 of record OW052221.1, read on the forward strand.
GAATTTCGTTTGAATGATTCCAGTTGCTTTATTGCGACTTCGTGTGATTTTCAATACTCTATGGCCTTTTGTACAGTGATGGCTGGTCTCCACTTGCATATTTTTCTCTTGACAAAAAATAAATGGCTTCGGCTCATGACATTATTAGTATCACTTTGGACGGCAGTCCAAACGAGTGACGAAAGCACCTACTGTGCTGGAAGTCGAACGAAGTATATTATACAGCAAGTTTCGAACTTTTTCACTTTGAGGCCGCCAGGATCATGTTATATACCGTTGGAAAGGTCTTGAAAAATAAACCTAAATAATTTATAAAAGCATGAATTTCTACCAAAATTGAGTGGAGTTATGAGCTTCCAAAAATTGCCCCAAAAAATCAGTTTTTCGCGTATAACTGCCCCAAAAAATGCCAAAATTATTTTCTGACTGGCAAATTATGATTGTAGACGTCAATACCAATTCAACGACACCTCAAACGTCCAAAACGGATGTTTTTGACCAAAGTTATGACAATTTTAAATTTTTCTATGACGTCACCATATTATCTTGGTTTGGTATATATGTTTGTTTGTCCGTACCTCTTTTATTTGATCTCATATTTTCAGGGGCTGTAGTACTTAAAAAACTAAGCAATTTTTGTTCTACAACTTTTTGAGTTGACCGCCATGTTGGCCGCGGCCGGCCTCTGAACGGCCATTTTTGGCCATTTTGCCACGTCCACAGTGCTGAATCTATTTGACATACCCTGGACATATGCATATCGTTGGAAAGGTATTGACGCCAGCTATCAAATAGCAAAAAAAAGAATTCGAAAAATTAGGTTGGAGGGTCATTTTGGCCAAAAAACTGATAAATGCGAAATCGCCCGGCCACATTAGGCCGAATTGCTAAAAAATGAGCCCAAGACTTTTGGTTCATATTTTCAGGATTATTAGCCACAAATCTCACCTACAATATGACATCAACCGTTTGTCCCAGAAAACTCGTATATTTTAGATATTGACCTCCACAACTTAAAAGCCACCCTAATTTTTTTGCAAAATTTTATTTTTTGGCTCAAATGCATCCTAATATCGGTCCGTTGCGGTTCATAATGATAGTGAATCAACGTATTATAATGAAACAAATATAAATACATCATATTATTATCATTGCTAAGAGAATTTTTACCAGTGACTCTTTTTTCATAACAAAAAAAATGAAAAAACTGACAAATTGATGTGATCGAAAAAAATCACCAAAAACATTGAACATTTGCGTCTCCTTGCATAAAATCGATATTTTTTTATCATTATGATGATTTCTTTGAAAAATAGATCTTATCTCCCCTCCCATCGCATGAAGATGGAATATCAGCGAGAGGCTAGCTACCATTAACTTTTATTTCCAACTAACACACTAAAATATGTATATTTCATTGTATTGTTTAAGGAGTCAAAAATGAATGGTAGCCGCATGCAGTTAGTGACAAAACAGCAAAAACATGCAAAAAAAATTATTGAATTACTCAATCGAATTTCTACCAAAAACACATGCATCTGGTCTAAATTTTTACTACTCTGTAACATACACTAAAAACTAGACTACAAATGTTCAGCCGATAGCCTACGAGAACCGGGTGTGTAATAAGATCACACCCGACATGACCTGTTTGTGGCACGTGGTAAAGGATTCTGAAATAAAATCTACTAAAAGACTACAAAATGAAGATTGAAAAATTGCATGCAAAATAAAGAAATAGAATCGTCTTCCACACACTAGAAACAGTACACCAGAACGTAGGTTATCGTGCTGGACATAATAAAAAAAAACTACCTACCTGAACCTAATGATGAGACCTGACCCTACTTTTCAACATAAAAAAGAAAAAATATAAGTCTTTACTATTTCGAGGCCAGGAGCATATACTTTCCAAGCATAAATCGTATTGAACCATTCTTCAATAGAAACAATTTTGTTTTATTGTTTTCCATTTTTTTATTGAAACAGTTTCGTTCTATTGTTTTACGTTCTATTGTGCCTCATACACAGACGCAGGCCACTGGAATGACGAATATCGAGAGAAGAAGAACGAATCATTCCCACTCCGTAACACACAGCCGGCAGCTGTGTGAGAGTATGCGTAATTCGTTTTTTGCGAAACGAACAACAATTAAGCTCTGAACAAAGTCTGAAACGCAGATGCCAATATTCAACAAACTACAGAAGATTGTATTGGTTACACTAACAATCTCATGTTAATTTTTTTCTTTCGCACCACTACTTATTAAACTAGTGCGCACATACGATGTACACATATATTCTAATACAACTATCTATAGTGTAGTTTTTTCTGTATTTGTTGCATTAGCATGGCTTTGTAGTTCGTTTTGGTCATTTCAATTCCGCGCATCTGTGTATGAGGCACAATAACACGTAGCGGTCACTTGTGTGCTATCGTGTGTGTGTGAACTCAAAGTCGAAGTCAAAACGACTGACAACAATAAAACGAATCGCAATTCAATTCATTTTCAATTTTCCTTGCCAAAATCATTGATATCAAATAAAAAACCTCTTAACGTGGTAAATGTTCGAGTGACGAAAGCCAAATTCAATTCACAAAATTTCTGATATCAAATTTGTGCCGAAAAAAACAATTGTATTCGATTTGTCAACGATTTTTCGGAATGTTAGTGCATTCGGCGCGTTTGTTTACAATTTTCTTTCTAGCTGTAAAAAACAACAACTTGTCAACGGTTTTTTGAATGTTAAACAACAACGCGCTGAATGCACTAACATTCCGGAAAATCGTTGACAAATCGAATACAATTGTTTTTTTCGGCACAAATTTGATATCAGAAATTTTGTGAATTGAATTTGGCTTTCGTCACTCGAACATTTACCACGTTAAGAGGTTTTTTATTTGTAGTATACTTACTACTACACTCTTCAAAACTAGACATATTTTCTCTGTTTTGATTACGTAGAAAAAATGATTTGCTTTGTTATTTTAGATAGTGTGCTATGCTGTGATTCTAACAAACAAAACATCCGCGATTTTTTAATTTTAAATGTCAAAATAATATAATGTGCGCTCAAAATTGAGCATAAAAACACAAATTATGCTCAATTGGCACAACGTCATGACAAAAATATTGAATATTTTGATCTTTTCCTCTCTTGACAAAATATCAATGCGCATGCTCAAAACCATTTTTGTGTATGTATTTTGGAAAATGTGCTAAAAAATGTCACAAGAAAAAAAATAGACTAGATTTTTTTTCCGTCATGAGAAAAATATGTAAGTGGAGACCGGCCATGAGATCCTCTGCGATCAATAACTTCCCTCGTACTATCTCTGACTGAATACCAATAACTATTTTATCCTTTAGCAGCTCACTTTCCATTTTACCAAAGTTACACTTTGCTATTTGTGTTTTGCATCTTGTTACAAACTCGTCAAAACTCTCATTCGTTCCTTGCATGATTTTATTAAATAGGTACCGCTCGTACGTTGTGTTGATTTTTGGTGTAAAATAATTATCAAATGCTATATACACATCATCTAGACTCGCCGTGGTCATATCTAATTTAAATGTGTCAAAAATTTGTATGGCATGCGCTCCTATGCAAGCCATGAACGTCGCTGTTTGGATCGCTCGCTCTTTTTTACATAATTGCGTTGCAGTCGCATAGTATTTAAATTGTTGCATCCACAATTTCCATTCCTGCTCTGGATTATTGTTCACTGACAGCGGTTTTGGTGCTCTTAAACTATCCATGCTTGATTGCTTTACAAGATTATTTCTATGATATCATTAACTTTAATTATTGCTGATGGATTGAATTATCTCATCAATCTGTATTTGTTGATTTATTCAACCAGAGGGGCTCGAATTTCTTCGATTCTTTCGATGACAATTAATTTCTTACGCGTGGACTTTTGACTGTACACACGAGGTTAGAATTTTGTTTTCTTGTATTTTTTTTTTCACAACTCGTATTTTAATATTTTATTTTAATTCTTTTTCGTAGTGTAATATTTAATATTTTATTTTAGTTCTTGTATAAATAGTAATAAATTAAAATAATATTTTACAAAACAGTATTTACGTAATATAGTAATTGGTAAGTTACACATAAATTTGTTATTGCTTAAATATTTTTGGTAAAAATGAAAATGGCGTTTCGGTGTTTTACGCTCTTAAATAAAAAGGTTATAAATCTAGTTTTTATTGTGAAAAAAAATTAAAATGGTGTGTCGTATAGGTGTATTTTTTATGTTTTACAACACAAAATAGAAAAATTTAGAAAATTGGTTGATTGATTGATTGGACTGTAGAACCAAAGTACCATTAGCATATACACACAAGTTCTTCGAAATATTAATTGGATGGTTCACAAGCCAAACCGGTTAACTCGATTTCTTGAATTTTTTAAATTTTAATAACGTATATACTTGATTGGCTCCTAACGGTATATATTCAAAACAAATTTTTATAATAATAAGTGTTACCATTACTAAATGGCAAAATTAAAAGTAACTAAAGTTGCAATTTATAATGAATTTAAAAAACCCATTTTTGTATATTCTCATTTTTCGCGACTTTTTGTTTTATGGAGTTAATCGTTTTGGCAAATGAAACATCCAATTGTTGATTGTGTAGATTAGAATTGCGTTGTCATTGTGTTACTAACTATCGACTTTACCTAGGTGTCTGTAACCGGGCTGATTCAATCAATCAATTTTGTTTAAGAAGCCGGAAAGCATTAATTTTGAATTAAATTTCAGGAAATTTTTCAGATGTACACACTAATAAATTTTTTCCCTCAAGTTGCTGATTTTGAGAAGCAATTGTTGAAGACCAATACCATCGTTATCCATTAAACCTATTAAGCCTTTATCCTCTCTCTAGTAGCTAGAAGTAGATTAGAATTGTGTTGTGCCGTACGATCGCTAGGTGTCTGAAACCGGGTCATTCCGTCCCAAAAAAAAAATACCTTTCCTATCCCTCCTATTGTTATGTGTAAACAGGCTGTAGGAATAGGCCAGGCGTTATCCGGGACCACCTGTCAAGTACTTGGTTCTACAGTCCAATCAATCAATCAATTGCCTCGTGATTTTTCTCGCAAGCCCAGGAGCATTAATCACTATAGATTATGGAAGGCAACGGAATTTAGAATGTTCTTAATTTATACAGGACCAGTTATTCTAGAAGGAATCTTGGACCCGATTTATATAATAATTTTTTACTGTTACATTTGGCAACTAATATTTTATCAAAAATTTCATCACCTGAAGAAATAACTCATGCAAATATTTTATTGCGTAAATTCGTGCAACATGCTGCAGTACTTTATGGAAAAATTTTTACCGCATATAACATGCACTTGTTAATACATTTGGCGGCTGATGTTAATCGACTTGGCCCTCTAGAAACGTTTAGCGCTTTTTCGTTTGAGAACAACCTAAATAAATTAAAAAAAATATTAAGGTCATTCAACAATCCGTTGCAACAGTTACAAAATCGGATTATTGAATCAACATTTAGAGATAATGTTGAATCCCCAACTGAAACAGGATTATATGAAGAATGGCCTGCCATTCAATATTTTGAACAACCAACTACATTTTATAAAAAATATATTTCACAAAAATTTATCTTAAAGATTAATGAAAAAGATAATACAATAGTCATTAACACCAACGAATATTTTGTCATTAAAAATTTTTTTTATAAAAAGGGTGATGCTATGGCAATTGAATTTTATTTGTCTGGTCCTACTCCCGTCTACTCACTACAGGAAGATAATTGTCAAACCACAACTCTTCTTAAATTTAATCAAATTTGTCAAAATGAGTCTGACCTTATATTGATCAAAATAACAGACATTATTACAAAATGTGTCAGATTAACTACTGATGAATATATTTTCGTAATGCCACTTTTGAACTAAATGGATTTTACAAGCTGTAAAATAGTTATCTAAATTATTAAATATATTTCTTATCTATAAATATATTGCAGATAAAACATCATGTCTTCTCCGGATATTTTCCAACAGCTGGACAAGTTTGTTGAAATGAAAGGACGAAATAAAGAAAATGAAGATCGATCAAGTATAAATTAAAAAAAATAATAAATTTTATTTTGAAATAAACTTAAACCTTTATATAATTTCAGATATCATGACACAAATGTCCGAGAGCCAGGGTGTAATTCTTGAATTAAGGCAATTGCAGGAACACTTTTCAACAGAAATCACTAATAAAAATCAAACATTATTTTAATGCACATATTTAAGTAATAAGAACTAACTATCCATATATTTTTTGTTTCATAACAGATGGATCGATGGAATCTTCCGAAATTCGAAAATCAATATTTCTTAACCAAAATATCCTTAACGAACAGAGTGAAATCCGGTTCTCACCAATTACAGACCCCGCCCTTTTCTATTCTCACGTACGCAATAATATACCTTGAATTTTGTTACTCAACCTATGACTCATCGCCTACCTGCGCGATCCGTAGATTAATTTTTATTGCTTATTTTTTATTTTTTTCCTCCTTCTTTTATTTATATTTTGCTTTTTTCTACTATATAACAAAATTTTTACCAATAGAAATCAGTAGATACTCCTGATGATGACCTAACAAGTCGAAATCGATCGAGTGATTTTTTAAACTTTTTGAAAAATATTCAAAATATTCTGCGAAACAAAAAACAAATGATTAATAAAAATGTGTTTATTAAGTATACATATTAATATTATAACAGTGGAATTAATTTAATATTTGATTAAATTAGAAAAATTAAGTTTATATTTTAAAATCATGAATTAAATTTATTTTAATTTTTTTTTATGAATTATTAAGCGTACAATGTAAATACATATATATTAATATTTTCTTATATAATATTATCCTAATGAATAAACTGATCTATTAAAAATAAATTAAAAACCGGTATAAGAAAGTGTTTATTTATTGAATTAGCCGAATTTTCCAATAGAAATAAAGAAATCCACAAAATTCTGAAGAAAAAATCACAAAACCTTTTGTAGAAAAAGTAAGATGGAAATGTCACTTTAGTGTGACCAAAAATCTATGATAAATCTCCCAAAAATCCCACAAAATAGTTCACATAAAAATCTTATAAAAGTGACATTTGATTAAACATAATTTCTACAAAAATGTTAACCAATTTATCACTTAAACGTAACATAAAAATTGGTAAATTTTTGGGAAAATATTACAACAAAAGTTCACAATACTTTCCAAAGAAATGCCACAAATTTGAGTCACAAAATGACTGTTTCAATTTCACAATCAGCGTCAACCCCATCCACCATATAATAACAATTTTGTGACAAACTTTCACACATTTTGGTCCACCAATTACAAAATTTGGTGATAATATTTTGGTGTTTTTGTGACATATGGCGGGGTATTACCCACCTGAATAAAGTTGATTTTTCCTTCACTATGCTTACGAAGTAACATTTGACCCAATATCTGGTTGCGGTCTGGTTGTAATAAATTATTAAATGTTGCAAAACCAACATTTGTGTTGCAATTGGGAACCTATATCTTCTGATGCCAATTCCGTTTGATATAACAAAAAATATTTTATTACACACCTGGATAAGGTTGACTTACTCTCGACAAGACTTCTAGTGCAATATTTGGTCAAAAAATCTGGTGGCAGTCTTGTGTAATAAATAATTTAAGTTTTATTCAAATTGACTTTCTTGTTATAATTTATGTTTGGGGTGAAATTTACCCTTTCGCAAGTTATAGGGGTGTTTTTAAATAACTAATTCAATGTAAATAATTTCTAATATATTTCGGTCCATCAACCGATTATATGATGCCGATATTATAGTTATATTAACAGTTACAATTTTGGTGGTGCAGGTTTAATTGTAAGCTGAACCGGACCACTCGTTCCTTGATAACAGTAACTGTAATGAAATCGGCCTAGCTTGAGTTGGGCTAATATGGTTGGTGCAGGTTTAACGCACTGCATTTTTACTGTATTTGGTCATAATAGAAAATTCTATAAATAGTGGTCACTGCTGGAGGGTGAGCTCCTTATTATTTTTTCTCAACTGAGTATTATATGGGTATTCAACTGAGTTTGTGTTTAGATTTCTAGGCATATCCCAGTTGATCTAACAGTTCTTAATACATTTTTGGTTATAATACAAAATTCTATAAATTGTTCTCATCCCTATAGATAACGATGTCCTCACTATTTTTCTTACAAACGTGAACCCCAACTAATAGTTCATATTCCTCAGGTTATATTTAAATCTCTATAAATATCTATTGTGGTCCTCTAAGCACTCTCATTATATTTGTTACCATTTCAGTGAAAAATAGAAGTTCCTTGCCTTTGGAGCTTGGTTTTATTTTTTTAATTTTTCTATTATCTCACCCATTTAACCCGGCTACATGAATTAAAAAAGTTTGAATTAAAAAAGTTTTTTTTTTCTGAATTAAAATAAGTGTTTTTAATTCATTTTAAAAATGAATTAAAATCAGAAATGAATTTAAAAAGGCATTTCTTAATTCAGTTTTAAAATGAATTGACATAAGTGTTTATAAAATGAAATAATATAAGCCTCTTTATAAAATGAAAAAAAAATGCTATTTTCATTACTGAAAATTTTTTGGAATTTAAATTTGAATTTTGCACGTAAAAATTTGGCAATGCAAAATAAGGCGTAATTTTACTTTATGTATACATCGGAAAAATCAGGTAAGGAATATGAATTTTGGAAATTTTTAAATGAAGGATTGTTTACTATCAGTTTTTAGGGGGAAGGGATGCTACATTTTTACTTTTTTATTTTTTCAATATTATTTTTTATTTTTATTAATAACAATTGCTTCGTCAACCTTGCAGACACAGATCAAAGAGTTTCTCTCGCTCTTATCGCTTCTTCTGATAGTGCCACAAATGTTAAAAGACTCAACTTTCGTATACATATATATACATTTTTTTTAATGTAATTTTAATTCGTTTATACCTTAGAGGATGGGGACTGCCCCCCTCCCCAAACCCCCGATTTTCCACAATTTGTACAATTCTTTAAGTGTCAAACTAACTAAAAAAAAAAATTGAAAAATTTTCCCGTAAAAATTATTTGTACTGTTGAAAAACTGTTAAGATACAATCCTAATATCCAAATTTTTATAAAGATTACACATTTGTACGTATTTTGAATAGAATAATACGCATTTTTTTTTAAGTGAAAATTGACAATTTTCCGGAAAAATTTAGCTTCCCCCTCCTAAAAGCTGTTGATAAACAATCCTGCATTTAAAAATTTTTAAAATTTCCTTACCTGATTTTCCCGATGTATACGTAAAGTAAACTTTAGCCCAAAATAATGCACATTTCTGAATATTTGTTAAAAGTCGAATTAAGATCTTTTAATTTAGAAATGAAATAAAATGTGCCTTTTTTAATTCATTTTGAGTTTTCTCTTTTTTCTAAATCGCTTTTTTTAATTCATAATTTTAAGTTAAAAATATGAATTAAAATAAGCAGCAGATGTTCATACAAAATCAACTTTTTTAATTCATTTTTAAAGAACTTTTTTAATTCAAATTTTTTTAATTCGGTACCCCCATTTTACCCGAGTGTGGATTATAATTTCTCCAGTTATCTCATTTGATTTCAATAATTCTTCCTTGTGTAGTTCGGATACCGATTTTCTAGTTATTGTTTTTAAACTTTTATTAACCGCAATATTTTTATTAGTGAATGGTTGGTTAATGAAATGATAAATATATTATAATTTTTTTCGGTTTATTTTAAAGATAATTGCCAAATATTTAAAATAAAACTAATAAATTAAAAGTTACGTCAATTCCGCTTAATACAGGTATCATTTTGATTTGCACCAACACATATAAACGTTTAGCATAGATTTAGTAAAAACTTTAGCAAAAAATCACGTTTTCACATTTGATGGTATGTAGTTTGTTGAAATCTTTTTCATTCATTTTACAACAGTGAATGTGGAACCAACCGTTACAAAATTCATCACATTGTATTGCCTTTTGTTCATCGACAGATGTTTTGCAGATTTTACGTGCAAAATGCGGATCATTGTCATATCGCGTGCAGATGCATGTGAAGTTAGACCTAACTATAGTATAGAACTAACTTTAGGACAAGTTTAGCACAAACTTCACACGTTTGTATACGAGTTTGAAGTTAGAACTAAATTAGTGCTACCTCAATAAAAACAAATTAAAAGTTGTATGTATTGGTTAAAAAATAAAACAAGAATGTCATTTAGGCGAAATATTGAATTTGTTCAATTTATAATAAATAATCCTATTATTATGAGGAGCTTACCCAATAAGAAATAGTATATAAGGAGACTAACTTTAGTTAATTTTATAATAGTTGTAATTGGAACTGAGGATGAAAATTATATTTTCGAAATCGATCTTCCAAAATAAAAATAAATTGTTACTATAAGGAAAACAACTACAAGTGTTTAATTTTTTAATAAATTTTTAATAAATAATATCAGTATTTATTATAAATTGAAATTGGAATTACAGTAGATCACAAATTCAATATCGCCTAAATGACATACTTGTTTTATGCTGGAAACACATGTGCAGAATTCTACATGCATCAAAATTAGAATAGACTAGTGTATATGGGTTAGAATACATGTACGACGCATGCCATGCAGAATTCTGCACGTCGTCTCTATTTCTAATTTGACTGCGCATCCGTCGGTGTTGACAACATGAAAAAAATAAAACTAAAAATCGTCGGCAACTTCATGCGACATTGTTTGATATTTTCCCCTTTTCACACATTTTTTTCCCCCTTTTCACACAATTTTCACAAATTTTGTCAAGATTGAGGAGAAAATTACAGAATTTATAAAAAAAAAACAATTTTTATACGATACAAGACATTTCAATTGCAAAAATATTTATCTGTGTGACAAAAAGTTGATAGCTTGCTTTGACTCTAAATAAAAAATGCCGCACACAAGTGTCAACAAATTATGCTCATGTGTTTTACGTGCAGATCTGCATGCGGTGCTGCATGCAGAAAATATGCACATCTGTTTTCAGCATTACTTTTTACCAATACTTACAAATTTTCGTTTGTTTTTGTTGGTTTAGGATTAAGTTAGGTCTAACTTCAAACGCATGCCTGCAGGCATTTTTAAATTATTATTAATATTTAAAATATATATTATATACAAGTACTGGCCACTAATTTATAGTAATTAATATTATTAATTATTAGATTTATTTTATTTGTATAGAAATTAAAAAATTATCGACTAGAAAAAAAATTGAAGTCCGTATCGTAACGTTTGGCTAGCTTTGAGTTAAATCAATCTATGTTCCGATTCATTATATAGCACATGCCAATAAAAACGCCGGTTTTAGTACACCGCATTAATTTTGGGTTCATTACTGCATCCAAAATTGCTTCGTATGCTTTTACAATTAAAATACGTGACTGGGGATCCATTTTGTGCGCTTGTTTGAAATGAACCGCGAAAAATGTTGCATCAAGTTTTTCTATATATTAAAAATTCTGTCCAAACGTTTTGGTATTTCTGGATAATCGTGTGGCCACGTCATCAACCGTACAAATCTGAGTGTCAAAAGATAAAACAGAATTAGATTCATTTATAAAATGTCGAATTTTAAAAATACCTTATTTGGATATCTGTCTGATATTCCAGATATGACAATTTCATCGTCTGGTCCATTGTCCAGTGTGCACGGGTAGACGTTTTTCAATATATGCCGCTCTTCCATATTTTATAGCATACTTCGCACTTTATATCACAATACCAATTTACAGTTTAACCAAAACCAAATCATATTTCCGCTTTTTATACCAAAACATTACACCTCGCAATCATACACGTGTTATAATTTTAAATTAATTAAAATTCAAACTAATTATGCGTTGAAATAAATAATTCATTTGCTATTTTTTGTTAAAAAAAATACCGAAAATTAGAAGTTAATTGAATAGTAATTAGGGCTAAACCCCGGAAGTAGAGTAGCTAAACGTAAACGCCGGTTAATAATTTTGTTATACCAAATTGTATCACTGGGTTGTGCAACAATTCTCGCAATTTTAACCGCTTCCGGAATAATTCCTGAAAATAATCTTAGAAAAATTTTCTAAAAAAATTTCAGAATTGAAGAGAACTGTTGAGATTTTAATAGAGAACGTCTACCATGTGCCGTGCAAAGTTGTAAGATGCATGAGTAATACATCACAGGCCAAATCAAAATATACACAAACAATAAAGAATTAATTAAAACTTCTGACATTTTTCTTTCTGACCACAAGCTTTAACAAGCAATTAATTATAGACCCTACTATGTTATTGGTATATGGGTAATTTAAACGACGTTTACTTTAAAATATTCAAATTGAATAAATTAATTTTTTCGTTTCCTCGTGGACTATACCAATAGTCCACGAGGAAACGAAAAAATTAATCCATTTGACACACCAGTTTAGTGTTTTTTTTTTTGAATAACTATCGGACCAACCGCCAAAGTACCAAAGTACAAGGTTAAGTGTATGCTAATAATTACTATACGTACTGGAGCGGGATCGTAAAAAAACACGCGGAAGTTTATTTTAGTGGATGATGGATGATATGTAAATGTAAATTAGATTGATAGTAATGATTTCTCTATTAGGAGAGTTTTGAAGTTAAATTTCTCCCGGTAGTAGATTTTCATAAAAAACTGCTCGATAATGAAGAGTGATCGAGTAAAATGCTGCCATAATTTTTTTTCTTATTTGCGTTTTTTTATGTGTAGTACAATATTCAACGGAACTCTAAATATATATATATATATATATATATATATATATATATATATATATATATATATATATATATATATATATA